>LD357973.1:50611-62566 GCA_001465055.1 Ptychodera flava
CTGAGATATTTCTGGTAAAAAGGGAAACAATTATCTTGCCTTGTCTGCATCTGTGCAAAAATGCCAGAGGATCGCGTTTACCTTCGGCCTAAAAAAAATAAAAAAAAAAAATTTCGCTCGCCGCTCCTGGAACTTGGTCCAAAAAATCCGATGAACAAGATTTTTTTTTCTCTGGCCTTAACAATGAAAATCGTCTACGTAATCTCTTTAAACTTTTTCAAACCCAGAAACCACTACCGAAAGCTATTGCTAAGATAGTTTAGAGAAGTGAATGTATTGCAATGATTAACTACGAAAGTTCCAAATGAAAATTTCATGAACAGTTACTGTATAACAAACCTGAAAAAAATGTTTACCAGTCACCTATAAATTAAATGTGAATATTATAGGACAAGAGGTATTAAGACGAAATGATTTATAAAAAGGGATTAGAATCAATCAAAATTTAGATATACCTTCATTATTTGAAACACGTAAATTATGCCATCCCAAGAACCTACGAAACAGGGTTGATAGCAGCTTTTTAACAGTCCCTCTAAAGAAGTCACTGTGACCGAAACATGCGAATTTGGCCCCAGAATTAGCCTCGGAAATTTACTCATGTATTTCATCGTCATCATAATACAATCTGAACGAGATCTTACCTAGAAATCTTTCAATAGATCAGATGATAGCATAGCAGCAAGATGTTTATTGTTTCTGCCTGGCTATGTGCTTGGTGATTATAATTTTTATTAACAGTCCTGTTAATACTGACACAATAAAGTTCGTCGATCTCCCATTCATGGAATTGACTCAACACGTGATTGCTCCAGCCTGGATAACTCGACCTTGTAGAAAACTGAAAACTGATTCAAATTTCAGTTTGAGCTCATTTGACTCGATGTTTGTGGATCAAAGCTGAAGGACTTATCAGTAGTTTACCCATGAAATCCTCAAGCAGGATCCTGTACCCACTGTGTTGATAAAACAGGATCCTACATACCCCTTTGATGATGAAACAGGATCCTATGTTGATAAGGCAGGATCCTATGCTGTATTAATAAAGTAATGCTTACATCAAGTTGCTCTTATTATTACATGTATAGTATGTAATCAATAACTCTTCAATTGCGACAAGCGAATCTCCTCAGCCATGTCAATATGCAATCATTGTAAGGCCAATGCTGAAGAAATTAGACCTCGATAAGAATATCGTGAACATAAACCCATTTCAAATTTAATATAAATTTCAAAATCTATTGAAAAGACTGCATTACTTCAAATTAATACACATTTACTAATAACGACTTCTGGGCTAAATGTCATTTCGCCGACTAGAGAGGATCAAACACAAAAACTGCACAGGTTCGAGGTCATAACTATGTGTTGAGTGCCCTTGGCCGGCATCGTGACGTCATTGCAAAGCTCCTTGATTCTTCTGCAGCCGGGCTTTTCAGTTCTGTACACAGAAACCATAAGTATAAATGTTTTTACGCTGATGACTCTAAGCTTTATGCCATTGGTTCTCGTGACTCTGCACACAGTGTTAACTGTATCTAAGAATTCGTCAGGGGATATGCAGCATGTTAGCAGGCAAAATTCCGAACAGGTAAAATTTCCCCAAGGTTAATGATTGGGGGGAGGGGGGACCTTGTGATATACAAGTTGGTGGTATCAGCAATCATTCATTCCCGTTGCTAGTGAACTTTATGTTTTACCGGATGCGTCAGCATCTATGTCTGCTCTTGTCGCAAGTTTATCTAAATTCGCACAATTTGTTTTGTAGAGAAATTGAAAAATAAGATCATGCTTTCATCACACCCAGACGTGATTACTGTAACACTTTGCTCTTTGGCTAGTCAATTTATCAATTCAAGAAACTACAGATAATTAAAACTCCATGCATGCCCGACTTCAAAAACTCAGAAATAGCATAGTATCCAACGATTACTGCGCAATTTGCATTGGCTTACGGTTCAGAAGCGAACAGAGGTCAAATTTTACTTCAAAGAATTTAACAATTGCATCAGATATTTAGAAGAACTCCTTCGGTCCCACTCAAGATGTGCACTCAGTTTGGACCAGCTGATGGGTAATACGTCTTTTTATGTGTGCATACCTCTTTCTATTTGTGCCTCATTGTCATGGAATAGGATTCCGCTAGAAATCTAGTGTTCTGACAACTTCATTGTTTTTAAATATTGTGTAAAAACAATGCATTTTTAAAGAAGTTTCTAATGTAATTTTTAACTGTGCTGTTTTGTTGTATATTACGAAACTTCAAAGCTATCAGACAAGCGGTTTGGAGAAAATATTTTGAACGAAAGTAAGAAAATTGACGCACACGTGCATATTCATCAACATTTGAAGAAACCTGAAGGAAATGGTCAGTTGAAACCCACAAATCATATGTCAAATAAAAAATTTCAAAGTATTTAGGAGGAAAAAAAGAAAATTTTCTCCAAAAGTTAGAGTAACACGAAGACAAAATTTTACAGTACATTTTAAAAATCGTGACGACAGCCAATAACGTAAGCAGCTGACACAACGTTTCAACATTTTCTAAATTTATTTCATATTATCAAGACCATTATATTCATTTCAGGAAACCCTTACTCCAGCATCTAAGCACAAAAAACAAAACTAAAGTGATAAATACAGTGGTTCGCAAATCGTTTGATTTAACCAGACCTTGAATCACATTTCAGGCGCACTTGGTTTTTTCAAACATTATGGACATACTCATAAATGTATAGCGTGGGAGATGTGCTCCACGTACATCATGTACAATTTAAATGCAAAAGTGGCAAATTCGGCAACCACATTCTTATACAGCTCTACAAGTTGGTAGATACCTTGTGTATTACAACTGATTTGCTTGCATGTAATATGAAATGTCAACAAATTCATGATATCGAACACTGAATCCAAGAATGTGTGATAAGCCATTCAATCAGGTCAACACTTTCAGTAACACTTTCAGGCCTTCCACATTGCTGCAGGGGAGCAAGCAAATATATACACATGTGACATATGTCAACTTGATTACTACTGTACGTTACCAAGAATGCTTTATAGAACAGTGTGCGATGAAATAGTGAAGGAGTTGTTTGGGTATTTCAGTCTTTCTATATTTCAACTTCTGCCCTTTTTGTCCCGATTGCAGGTTGAGGGTGCAAGGACAATGAGAATGGAAATAACATGGATGCTTGCCAAGAACAAAGAGGGTGGAAACCATATGGATTGACATTCAGACACATTTCAACCACTGGGAATACATCTGACGCCATGCCTATCGACAACTTTTAGAACTTCAGACTGTATAAACATTATTTAACCAGAATGGGTTAAACCCAAAATTCGAATGCACCACGAAACATGCAGACCCACTTGCACAAACGCGTGTAGAATTACTGATCTAGTAACAGGTGTGCACCGTGCTGGCTTCCCTAAATCACCTCCGACAGTTTTCCAGATTTTTTCACCGATTAATTTGTGCCTAATGCAAACTTCGCCATACAAGGAACTGTGAACCACCAAGGAATACACTGGTCTGCTTCAGCGCTATTTTGGGGGAGACTTTTTCTGGTAAACTCAAGTTTATTACTACCATGAACGACAGCCAATACTGCAGTGGCCATTTGATTATTCATCTATCGAAGCTTTTATTTTCAGTCACATCTGAATAACAATTGAATGCTTCTTTCTCCTGGGCCTGTCATTCAAATTGTAATTTGAATTACTGGTACATCTGTATCTGGATCATCACTGCTGTACCTACGACAACATTCCAAATGCGGTATCACCTTGTGGTCTTTACACTTGCTTGTCTGTATGCAAATGTACCGTCAACCTGAACCAATAACGTACTTCTTTCTATATTAAGCCTAACTCAAACTGTCTCTGAACCCACCCATGACAAAGGTCATATTCTCGACTGGTTGATACACCGATCAGACAATAACTTAGTTCTGTTCACTGATGTTTCTAGCGCTATTGCAAGTGACCATCTCTCCATCATCAGTCATCTGAATGTTGCAATACCACGCCCATCAGATGTATTCGTGACAGCACGTAACATTCGTGACATATACCTCACCGCTTTGAAGGAAGATCTTCACCACAGCCTTGCTAGCATTAAAGAACCTACAGCACAAACTCTTCACTTCTGTCTCCGATCTGCCTTAGACAAGCATGCGCCAGCAACAAGACGTAAAGTTTCTAAACGAAGGAATACTTGTTGGTTTAAGGCTGTCCGTGACAAATTCAAGGCAGCCCAAAAACAGCGTCGGCGAACAATGAGACAGTGGCTGAAAACTGGACTTACAATAGACGGGCAAATATATAACCACACGAAGAGAGCTGTCACAAAACTTGTTCACTCAGTAAAAACCGCTTATTTCTGTAATAAGGTTAGTGAGAGTCGTACATCGAAGCAACTGTTCGGCATCACACATAAATTACTTGGATCCAAAAAGGCCTCCCCTACACACCAACAATATTCCCCTCAGTAGAACTTCCACAGCGTTTTCTGGGCTATTTTCAAGAAAAAGTTAAGACAATGAGAGCCAGTCTTGATTGTCAAAATATCTCCCGGGCTTTTGAGCTCAGAAAGTTGCTTTCGAGGTATGCCTCTCAGTATCTTTAATCTGGTAAACGATAATATTGTAAAGAATGTCATTTTAAGTTCCACTGCAAAGACATGCGACCTAGACGCCATGCCGACCGATTTGTTGATAGAATGCTTCGACACCGTGTTACCATAATCACACGGGTTATCAATCATTCCCTTGCATCTGGCACATGCCTTACTAGCTTCAAAACAGCTCTTGTTAAACCACTGTTGAAGAAACACTCTCTCACCCAAAATCAACTAAAAAACCACCAATCTGTCTCAAACCTGTCTTATTTGTCTAAAATACTTGTGTTCATCTTACTTACCACAACCTTTTGAACCCTTTTTAGTCTGCATACAAACCACACCACGGTACTGAAATGACATTCTGACCTCCTTGGACTCTGGCAAAATTACCATTCTCACTCTCTTAGATCTATCTGCTGCATTCGATACATCGATCATGGCATCCTCCTCCACCGTCTTGAACATACTTTTGACATCTCCGGAACTGCTCTCTCCTGGTTTCAATTTTACCTCTCAGGCAGAACTCAAACTGTAACTTTCAATGGCATACGATCAACAACATCATCTATCTCTTTTGGTGTCCTGTAAGGCCCAGTTCTCGGCCCCGTCCTATTTGTTTTGTACACTGACCCTCTTTTCAGCCTCATCAGAAAATACCCATTAAATCATCACGCCTTTGCCGATGACAATCAATCATACAAGGAAACTACAATTGATCAAATCAAATCAACTGTTGAATCTGTGCAAAGTTGTATTACTGCAATACTTATCTTCAACAAGCTGCCAAATCATCTCCCCCTTCATCCATAATTCTGGGCGATTTTGATATAATTTTCGCCTCCTGTGTCAAAAACTTAGGAGTCACACTCGACTCTAACATGAATACGTTTGAACATGTGCATGATATTTGCAAAGCTGCATACATCCAAATTAGACAAATTAGCTCTATTCGTCACTTCCTCTCTTTACAGGCAACTCAAACATTGGTCTCCGCACTTGTTCTGTCTCTTGTAGATTATTGTAATTGTCTCCTTTCTGGTTGTCCAAACAGCTTATCGACAAGTTGCAAAGAGTGCAAAATGCTGCCGCTCGTCTTCTCTGTAACGCTAAAAATTACGATCACGTCCACCCCTGTTGCAAAAATTGCACTGGCTGCCTATTAGTTCTCGTGCCCACTACAAAGGTGTATCTACTTGCTTAAATTCAGTGATGGGTACAGGACCGCAATATCTCTCTGAGCTTCCACATCAATATACTCCAAAAAGACAACTCCGCTCCTCAGATTCTCGACTTCTCAGTATTCCCAGAGTTTTCACAAAGACATTTGGCGAGAGATCTTTCTCTTACATTTGGCCCTACATTATGGAACAAACTTCCTTCTGACCTTCGCCACTCCAACTCGTCCCTTCCTTTCCGCCGTTCCCTAAAGACTCTTCTCTTTAAACAGTAGTCTAACCTTTTTCGTTAGCCCAGTCTCTTGACTGAAAGATCCGTCGCTCGAGGGCGCTCTCTACGCCCCCACCTCGTGAGCGTAGAGAGCGCCTTCGAGCGACGGATCTTTCAGTCTACCCAGTCTCCAGTCCCGGTGATTCTACATTTCCTCTGCTACAGTGTACTTTGTCATTCTCCTCGAGTTCTGTTCTCAGAGATTAGGCGTATTACAAATGTACTTTATTATTATCATTATTATTGTATTTCTAAACGTGTTTGTACATATGCTTTGTTCGTACCGCCATCACGTGATATGGGTGGGCTAAGTCTGTTGAAAACCGTGCGTCTTTTTTTTTTATTCCGGGACAGAACCATTTATTAGAACCTTTCACCCATGTACTTATTTTAGAAGATGTGAAACATCGCTCATTTTCGGCAAGTATGTGCATCAGTTATAGCAATTCTGAAAGCACAAAAAAGTCGTTTGTACACATTAAAATTTTACGTTTCTATGTAGCCTTGAATATACCAAGCAGCTGCACATTACGACCCGCTCCGTTGATTTCAGGGCAACTTTTATTGTAATCAGACGAAAATCATATGTAAAGATTTAATTTGCTCCGTCCTTTGCCGCAGTTGGTACTCTGTTGTTCTCAATCTTCTGCTTTCGAAGCCAATTAATTCAACCTACTTTAATCAGACTGGATTCGTTAACACCGAGCAGACCGTAAAATAGGTAACTCAAACTTGACCGCGGCAGCATTAGAGTACATTCATTCTGTATCTGTATGCTGTATATCCAAAACGTTCGGTATAATTAGAAGATTTCAACTAATTTCTGCTATATGTCGTATTAAAAGATTGTATTATGACGCATTTTGTGGTGATGAATATCACAGACCGCACATGAACATTGATTTGCATCAGGGCGGCAGATCTCCCACTTGCTCTCCCAATGTGTGACAGCGAGGATGTGTGTGCCAGTGCTTCATGAGCTCTACCGCGTGTGGAGGAGTCGCAGTCAGATTTGTAACAACCTTGATCGGGAATTTACTGATATCTCCGCCGTTGAACAAATGATTATCTACCCTATCCCATGTTCATTCTGTATTTTTATGTAAGACATTCTAGGGATAAAACTTCTCTTTGAATTGTAAGAGCTACCGAAGCATAATTGAAGCAATTTATGTAATTTGTACTTTGTAATTGCACTTTGCTGAACGTCATACACAGTTGGAGACAAAACTATCTCATGTTAGTGGAATTTTGGAAAACAATCTCATGTAAGTGGAATTTTGACAACTATCTCGGTGAAGGACATTCCGGTAAGCAATGTAACAATAAGATCAAAGTATCTTTAATTGCAATGTATAACTATGGGGATCGATGACCGCCAACACTAAATAGATCGTAACCACAACTACTCTCATTGACGACTATCACTGATTTTGCAATACTATCAATATAACAAGTACAACGAATTCTCTGACGACGACAATACGTCGTATATGATACCTTACACAGGTGAGTGCAAAGATTGCCTGTATACTGATATACGCATGCGGGCGTCATGCACAAAATGTGCCAGAATGTGTGTGTCATCAGGCAATGCCGCCCAAAAGAAGAGAGCCTATTACTCACAGGTTACTTGCATATTAGAACGACACATGTGTTGTAATTGTGCCAGGCTACTGTCGTTTTGCTTTAAAAAGCGCAAATTAATTCTGATGTAATGTAAAAATGCCCTGAAAAGTGATTCGCTTCATCCTCACACAAAGTATGGCAGAATTTACACACAGCTTATAATTTTAGAGAGTCGAAATATTCCCAAGTATAACAGACTGTGTGCTGAGTGACCTAAGTTTACATTTGTCGGGGAATTCTCTGACGTCATGCCCTTTCAAAGTGGCGTCGTTACCAGGGACGTTGCTTGGCAAATTTGCTTGGCAATAGTTAGTTGTGGACAGATGGGTTGGCTAGGTGCTTAATTTGGACAGGTTAGTTGGCTACCCTAGCATGAAGTATGAAGCACAAACTCTATAATTCCGTTTGCATAATTAAGCTTGGACAGACAATCGGTCGATGAGCACGGAGTTCGGCCTACTATTGCACATGCTCTGTCCGGCACACATGTATACAGTCGCGTTTGTAGTGGTACACGAAGGCCGCTGTGTGGTTTATTACCTGCCTCGATTTTTGCCTAAATAGGCCTACATGGGTTTATGTGCCCTCGCAGCAGGTTACAATTTGCCCTCCTGGCGTCGGGCAAATTGTCACCTGCTGTACGTCGGGCACGTAAACCCATGTATTCAGGCAATAATATATAATGCATCCTACTTTTCTAATGCATACGGCCGTCATTTACCATTACACACGCGACTGTGGTCCCGCACGGCAGCGTCTGCAGAGGTTTTAACTTGCATCGCCCCTAGCGACCGCCCGTGGTATTGCGTACATACAAAACCTATATATTGTGAATAGAACCATGCACGCAATATTAATAGCATTATAAATAGGCATTCGCGAAGCTCGCTGACGGTGTGTCCAAAGGTACCGTGCAGATATTTCTAAATTTTTGGATCGTGTAACTTTCGATGCCGAAGGTCAGCATAGTTCGAATTCGGTGGCCTCCAGTCAAAAAACAGTAAAAACAGTAAAAACAATACATCCCGCTACAGATAATCTTCCTATAAAAACTGTACTGTAATACCAGATGTGAATTGTTTGTAGTACGCCTGAGGCCACTATGGTACAATGACCCCAGGATGACCTCTTGTCCCACAATTACCTGCCGTCAATAGGCTTTTGTGTCGGTTTTCGGAGGTAAAATGCATTCTATCATTAACAAATAGAAAAGATTTGTATGTGATCATGTGTTATGTACTCTTTGAGAGTCCTTTAGAAATACAACAAAGCAGAGGAAATGTTCTTGGCGTTAATAAATTGCACATCAATTCCTTAAAGTTGAGAATGACAAGGTGCTTTGGATACTCACATGACACAATTTAACTGTATGGAAATCCGTTTGTATTCCACGTACATACAGTACCTTTTTCAACTGGCCTGGATCAATAGATGTTTCCTGCGAGGGAATCGCCGTCGCCGAATATGCAAGAACGGATGATGGGGGTCCATTGTTGTACAACATGAAACTTCACCTTGGTTACACTTGACCATGGAAATGCCAGATTCAACAGAGGCGCAAAGTCTTCAATAGCATTCATCGTGCATGCAATGCAGGCCTAATTACTTGTACAACTACGCAAAGCCTCGTTTATTGCGCCAATCGATAAAAATAAAAATGACATATAGGCTACTCTTTCAGAAAATTTTCGCGTCATGGTAATCGACGTAAGTACTAATATTTGCAGCCACTAAGCCTGACAACATCTGTGAGTAAATTCCCTTCTTAGACATCTGTAAGAACTTAGCAATATGAACTACTGGTTGCGTCAAAATAGAAAATTTCTATTAATTAAGGTAAATTCCACACTATCATATCTCACTTTAGACGACGCGACACCCTTAAAACCATGCCTCGTTTCGATTTGCCCGGGATTTCCCGAATGTGAACGGTGCATGTGTCATATCTTACTATAACAGGGGAAGCCCCAAAGGCTAATCGTATCGTGAAGGTGATAGCGACCACATCCATGAACCAATAGAACAGGTATATGGGACGATTTATCGACCGATCGGATCTACCTTTTCACGGAAGGTCCACCTGAATGTGGTTTGAAGCTGTTACTCGCGTTCACAGACTGGAAGTGGACGAGAACATACTGTTTATTACACATTGATGATTAACGTGGTCGCCCTAGGGACATCCAATCCGTGGCATCGATCGGTCAAACGATACACTGTATGCATTTTAAACATGACTGGAACTAATTTGGGATAATTGGATGGTGAAGTGATGTCGATTTAATCTACAAATGTAATCTCATCTCCTTTTCTTATAATATTACACACTTGTTTTTATGAGTAATTTGCGATATTGCAACATTCAGCTATATGGCACCTAACACTTTTGAGAAATTTGCAAAATATGAAAATCCAATTATCCCAAATTAGTCCCAACCGTGTTTTTAATGAGTCGCATCGACTTATATGGTTATTGCTTTATTTGTTATTATATATCATTTTCCTTTCTATAAGTACGACGTCAAACTGACACTCGCAATTGCCATTCTTTTTCACTATGTTTGAATGTGATGAATACGCATATCATTTGGTCGAGACAAGTATATTCGGTATTTCGGTTTTGAGCCTGATATATGTTTATATTGCCAGAATGCCGCATTCGATTTGGCCGATGGCTGTTGTTGAGGGCTAAATTCGTTGCTTTGTGAGTTGGTGACGTTCTGGAAACATATGAGAATACAAATTTATAAAATCTTAGAGCATGGCCGTAGCCTGACCAAATTGCCAAGCGGGCAGAACCGAACCTAGCTTAGCCTAGATTTGGAAAATTTACATACATTTATATATTTTGCATATTACTTGCATTCAATTAGCATACAACGCTGAATGTGTTGTTATGTCTACGCATGCTCTTCGCAATATGTCCTGGAAAACTAAGCTATAAGAATGATATGGTTCACATGTGTGGTATAAAGTAAACACCGAACACCCATTGAAAAAAAAAAAACATTGCGAGTTCACACTTCAATGACTTTGATCTTGCATCTTTCCTCTATGGCTATCATGTTTATAAACATGTTCATTATGATTTTTTTCTTTATTTTTCAATGCTGATAAGGATTCGTGATAAATTTCAAAACAAAGTATAAAACAATTGTGGTTGTATGATTTCAAATTGAACTGATTGGTTCAATATCTCGGTGCTTTGATTTGCGGTAGCATGTTTTGCATGAAAACTTTCAAACCCATCATAAAAATTGTCAACAAAAGATAAGTGTACAAGGACAACTTCTGAGTCGAATTTCTAAATACCTACTTAGCTTAAAGGGCCATTATTTGTAACTTTTGACCATTTTTTACCTCGGAAAATTCCATGTTGGAGGCTCATATTTGTTGCAAAATGTTGTCTTACGAAGAAACAAACATGATTAGTGATGATATAGCCACATAAAACTGCTAATTTTTGTTCAAACGTGTTGCTCTTCCGAGCTCGTTTATTGACGTCTGGCATGCTCAGCGTGCTGGGGAGAACGCAGATAATGTTGACGCCGCGATCACGCCAGATGTACAAGTTCACGTTTATTGCGGGATCAAAACAACATTGCGTCGTGGATTGCCAGACATCTGGCTACGCAACGTGCTCGGACAATGGACTACGACGTAAGTACCGGGCATAATAATGAATATTTATTTTGAAATCGCTGTAAATGGCTCGCACAGGTGCAGAAGAATGCTACGTTGCAATCCGCGTGTCAACAGAGTTTGTATTTCTGTCCGGACAAAAATTGAAAATTTCGTTGTAAAATCACATGTTATTTAGTTGTAGGGCACGTAATGTTTCCGAATAATGTGCAATTCTCTGTTATATGACAGGCTATTCAACATGAGCCAGTGATCATTTCAATCAAAACAAACAAAAAAATCGCAAGAAGATACAGCTAATGGAACTTTAATGGTTTTCTCCAGTTGGTTTTTGTAATAAACTTCGTATTTCGTATATTTCAAAAGAACTATGGCGAATTACGAGTCAACTTTTTGGAAGGGAAGAATCTGTTCCTGAATTTTCTCTGTTTTCACTGGCAGGTCAGTTTTCATTAATTAACTGACAACTTACCCTGTCTGCTTGTTGACAAAAGTCCAAATCCTGGCGGTGTTACTGTCGGGAAAATGGGTCATGCCGAAAAATGCCGAGAGAGTTTGACCGGTTAAGAAGGGCTTGACTATGCAGTTTCTGCGTAGTGAAGCTTCATTACGTA
>LD357975.1:9015-39016 GCA_001465055.1 Ptychodera flava
GAGAGAGAGAGAGAAAGACCCTACATGGAAATGGGGAAATATTCATTTAGTTTATCACAGCTTAGGCTAATAGGCCTATCAATAGTCTTTGTACTCTTATCCAAAGTCATTTCCTTTATCACTCATACGACTATATAGTTCATCTATCATCTATAATTCATATGTTCGACAATATTCGTGAGCGAAATCACGGTTGCATTAAATTGCTGCTCAAGTGCGCATGTCAGAATCTACTCACAACACAGGTTCATTCGAGGACATGTCGACACGCTGCAGAGAGCGCAATTACGAACGCGAGCATTGCAGATAGTGAGACCAAGAGACAAGGCAAATTGATGAATCACAAGAAAACACATTTCAAAGGAAATTGAAGGTGACGTATCTGCTCTTTCAGTGGAGAATCAATCAGCAGTGTCACATGGTAAGTTGGAGATACATGTTACATTTTGACAAATTTCCGTTACATAAACATTTTTCGTAAACATGAAAGGCTTCAATGTCTGAGCGACAGGCTTGACAAATGTGATATAGTAAAAACTTACAAATAATTGATTATTTTCCAATCGTGCTGTGTACCGTTCTTCTGATAGATCTATTCTGGTCGCCTCGTGACTAGTAACGGAAATGTATATAGTGTTGCACACTGTTTCAGTCATTTTCCATGTATTTTCTCTTTCTTATCTTTTCTCCTATTGAAGTGAAAAAACATCTTTGAGATAGAAGATTCACCCTGACCCCCTAGTAAGTATCATATGTAGCAAGTGAGCACTATGGATAAATCGACACTTGCTCTATTGATGATAATGAACATGAACTATATATGTCATCTATATCTTCATCCCAGATGAATTACTTCAACAATGACACAAAATTCACAAATTTTCGAGGACATTTCTTCCATAAGAGTTCAATGATAGAAAACCAATTTCTGCACACCAGAAAACACCTTTCTTCAAGCTTTAATTATTCTACCGCTCAAGAAATTTAACAAGATGTTTATTGCATCAAAGGGATCACAGATGATCGATGCGTTCTACAAACGAACAACTGCAAAGAAGTGATCGATATCCTTAATTCGTTAATTAAATTGCTATGACAACAAGATGTTTATTACATCAAATGGATTACAGCTGATGCGTTACATAAACCAACAACGTCGATTAAATTGCTATGACAACAAATGGACAAAAATTTCTCGATAATTAGTCTTTTTAATGAGTTTGTGCTCAGCCTATTCCCTCGAGCTTGACGACGTTGCATTCGAAATTGTTCCACGAAGGAATGGGAGAATGGTGGACAATGGTCTAAACGTTCAAAATGTTATTGCTGTTATTGTGTTCGTCATCACGAATCGACATATACAGCGTATAATAGTGATTTATGACTCAGAGCTATTTCCATGTACACAAGGACGTTACAGCTCTGTCTTATACCCAAGGACATTCCCCGTGGAATTACCAACTGTATAATTTACAACGTCAGCAACACTGTAAGGGTGATGATCAATCACGTGCAATAAACTTGAGCTTCATCTCATACGCGCTGAAGTAGAACGTTTATAATTAGTTGGTATACGTCAATTCAGAGATAACTAATTTGGGGAATTGAAAACAAACAGATACCAAAATCCCTTTTTAGATATCAATTTGACATTTGCCACATCTGCCGCTGATCAAAAGATCATTACCTTTCTTGTTATTATTGATTTCTTATTATTATTATTTCGCTTGGGCATAAGTCATTTCATTTGCATCACTTTGACAATTGCACGATGATAAATGAGGCCTCAGCCTAGCCTGCCATTTGTGCTGTCGTTAAGATATTTTTAGCATTTTTTTGTTTATATTTTGCTCTTTTGTTTATTTAAGTTTGTGATCTTGTTTGTTTTTGTCATATTTTTGGGGGTTAGTAATCATTTGTTAATTTAAAGTAACCATGGGATAAAATGTCATTGGTTTTTCTTCATATGACTAAATATTGCTGCGTGTGCTTTTATGAAACTACTTCTGATAGCACATTTGTTTTTATGTGAACTTTATATAAAACAATCAAGAAGCTGTTGTAAAATATCGACATCTCTACATGGTCACTATTACAGTGGAGTCTTTTTTGTGTAAAATGCAACATTTCTGCAAACAGGTGTGAATGAAAATATTAACATTTCATTAAATCTTTAGCTAGTTCGGTAAGTAGGCCCACTCGTGATAAAAAATTACACCGTAATATATTTTTGTACAGTTCTATCAAAAAAGAATCTGTTATTGTTGTCAAATTACGGTTCATCGTTAGTTTATGATAAGAAGGAAAAAAAGCTCCTTCATCGCATATATGCAATTGACTTTCTTGAATAGAGTCACTGAAGCACCTTGTATAATGATAGAGGCAATATATATATTGATGTTCTCGACAAATCTGTCGTTTGAAGCTTCACAATTTGTCACAGTATCATTTGAACGCGTGCAAGAGCTAAAAGTTCAGGCAAGAAAGCCTGATAAATGATATATTATATCATACCAGTATATCGATGGAGCAAATACAGCTACCTGATTGGTCGAGACGAGAAAAGAATCGTGGTATATTCGCGATATACCACGGTTGGCGCACACGCGCACTCTCGGCAAGAGCAAAATACTTTTTTTACGTTCCACGTCAGAATTTCAATATACCGTTATGATATGATATGATATAATAGCAATAAATCACACCCAGCGACGGTATGGTATACCACTTGGTTTGACCAGTTCACTTCATATATGCACTCCGACGCTATCGCTCGTGCACATATGGTGTGAACTGGTCAAAATCTCGTGGTATACCGTCGCAGAGAGTGCTTTATTGCTTATAAACAAACCAAATTGGGGCGAATTACTTTCGTTGTTACCATGGGTGAACATTTACGTGTTATCCAATAACCTATGGGGGCGCTGTTATTATGCCGGAATAATAATGTGTCTCGTGCCCCAGCCTGGAGAAAACCATCATAATATCATGTAAGGTAGTGCTCATCGCGAAATTGAAACACGCCTAAACTTCTGCTCACCTTCCGCGAGGAAACTTTTAACCATTTCCTTTCGAAATCAAGAATAAAAATCAAATGAATCACAGATCAAAAATATGGTCCTAGAGAGAAAAAAACCCTAAATATACCGACACTTGAATTCAAAATGGCGAATATCCTTGTGTTATTAACTCTATTGGCAAGATGAAATGTTCGATTTTCACAAAAATAAGCCGGTTGGAAAGTTAATTACTCCACGAGCTTTAAAATGAGCTGCCACAAGTGATAGACAAAAAAGTGTATTGCAAAAGTACGAGAGTCCGAATATCTGTTCCCAATTCTCACGATCTTCCTCAATCTAAATATTCCACGCTGTCATTCCACCGTCAACACTTAAAATAACGATCGAAAGAAAGTAGGAAATCCGCCTACGATTCATGACTATAGACAATGTTTTTGTATCATTTACATGTTAAAGTATTCATGGACGGAGAGGAACGGAGCTTCCGGTGACTCAGCCGGTACTTCCTGTCACCTGGTCGGCTGTTGTCAACACACTGCCTGGGTGAGAAAAGTAAGCCATGTGTGGTTGAAGACTGACAGTGCCGCATCATTGTTGAGGTGAGACAGCCATTCTTGTTTGCTTGCCCTGGAAAATTTAACTTTCAAAACCGTGAATTTTTTTGAGGGGGGATTTCTCACTGCTATGATTTTTGAAGGAAAGTATGATATCCGACGGTCGATACAACTATGTCACAGCATATTATGCAGCATATTATGCAGCGTATCACGCCTTGTATTTACGTTCTACTGATCACGTGGCTACCTTAAATGAAAATATACCGTAAAACAAGAACGCAATGCAATGACACCTTTCATGAGTGTTTATAGTCCGTAAAACACAGAGGAAAATGAGAGATTTTCACAAATTTCAGGACGTTCACTTCACAAGTTGACTAAATAGCACTGTTTTCAGTGAAAGAACGAAAATTAACGTAATTATGGGGCTAGTCAAGATTTTGTAAAAAGGAAGATATAAAAGTATCGCTATAACAAGAATTTTTGAAAAGTGCTGAGCAAAGTAATCAATAATCAAGAGGCCATAGTAAATTAAACACTTCTTGATAAATCATCTAATATTATTTCTCTCTCGATGGACTTCTACGTGGGTGAGTCGTACATGCATTTTTCATATCCCTCTGTAAGTGAACTTTGACCATGCTTTGTTATTAAGACTTGCAGGTGTTATTTTATGAACTGTTTGATAAAGCCGGGAGTTTATGCTTTTTTTCGACAGGAAATCGACAGAGATGTACATTCGTTTTGTTATTAGCAATTAATTGTCAAGTTTCGACTGAATGACATTTAAAAATGTTTCTGAACGAGTACGGGTGTGGTTGAAACTCTTCTACTTGTATGGTCCGTTGTTATGTTTTTTTGTTGTCGAGGTTGCCCGGTTTGGACTGTATCCCATAATAACTTTAGTAGCAGAAATTATTTTAATTGGTAGCAATGGCAGTGACATTGCTTTGTAGTCCCACATAGACGCATACAATGTCAACCCTGATAAAAGGGAGAATAATGCGGCGGATAACTCCCCGTTCAACTACCTCTGCCAACATTGCACAAGCCCTGTGTAAATGGTACCGTCTGCTATTTTGATTACAAATAATGAACAATAAGGTGTAAAGGTCGTTTCATCTCTGTCATCGATAATATTACTGTGATAGTCTTACGCGTTTGCGTATATGGACGCAGTGGACACCACGGTAAGGTCACGTATCACATTAAAGATGAACAACAGTGTACCGTGTCATTCCATTCACGTCCTTCGCTTTGAAATACCTGGATTCCTCATCGTCCGACGCTCTCTCTCTCTCTCTCTCTCTCTCTCTCTCTCTCTCTCTCTCTCTCATCACAATTACGTTGTGCAGTCGGACGTATCCCGCTCATGTCGAAGAGGTATTTGATTGGCATTGCATACCATGGTTTCAATATTTTAATTTGCAATTAGTTGACCCTGTCTGACCCCTCATTTCATCGACATCCCCTTCTGACATGCCAACAATAAGACGAACCAGTCGTGCACGTACTGAATCCCCATTACACAAAACGTCACAATTACTACCTTTTCGACGCCGAAAGTAATTTCGTCTGATGCCATTCCTCACGACTCGGCCTGCAGTTGTGCATTTTAATCAATAGTGTTATTTCGTAGTAAGCAGTTCACCTTCGGGATTACTTTGGAGAGATTGTGTTGTTTGATATGCCAACAGGTAAGCTACTAATTGTATCTATTCAGAGTCGGAATTAACTAGATCGTTTCATGTGAAGTGTGAGATTTTGGTAGTTTTTTAGTTCACATAATGCGTTATAATTGTTGTTATTCTTCACTCCAGTTATTTCATTAAGAGAACAACAGAGATGGGCATTTTACTTACGTTACTGCTTTTCGTGTTCGTGTGTGTATACTGTCAAAATATTGCACGGAAGTTTAAAGGTTCGTCAGAAAACTCAAACATCGATGCAGCGACAAGACAATCCAACTCTCTCTCTCTCTCTCTCTCTCTCTCTCTCTCTCTCTCTCTCTCTCTCTCTCTCAGAATATGTTGGTTACTGTATCTTACCGTACCAGGCACTCTGCTCACAAAACCATATTGGATGCCCCATATTTCTGTGCATTGCAAATAAAAACTGCTTGGAAGAGAAATTGTTTTGGTTCGATGAGGACGAGGGTGATCTGCAAGGGTACAGGAGGTTCTTCTTTTTATCGCAGTCGGGCTCAGCAGCTCATGACGGTCATTTTGTTGCTATAGTGAAGACAAATAGCGAATATAATAACGGCGGGTTATTGCTTAAAAAGGCATGATTACGTTCGCCGATAGGCCTCAGCGACTTGGGCCATACCTCAAATGAATGCATTATTAATGTAATATGCACCGAAGCGTTTTCTCTGGCAAATAATGTTTAACCAATATTAATACGAGCGAGCTCTTTTTTTCAAAATATGAGAATTCTCATAAACATATTACATTCTACGTGCCAGGTATGTTCACTTAGAAAAAAATCACAAGTTCATGGCCACGTGTACTGAATATTCTTATGGTATCAATATTACGCAATGTTCAGATAAAGAAAAAGAATAATGCCAAAAGTAGGATCTAGTTTGAAAACTGTGTGTCACGAAGCTACGTGTGACCTTGCCGCACATTTTCATCAGTCTCAATCTTGAGTACGTACTCTAAATAATGGCAAAAAATATAAAAAGAGTCTTTGTACAGGCGTCTGCAAGTTGTATTGACAAAGTAACAGCGATGCGCATGCGTACGCAACCCCTACATATATTCTCATAAGCGCTAACTAGTTCCTTTCGAATAAGTATCCGTTCATAGATTTTAACACAGTAATGGATAGAACAAGATTGTAATTTAAGCATTGCTTTGAATATTGATCTCGTAACAAGCGATAAAGTCTTTCCTTTCAACTTTCATTATGTTTAATATCCATGTGAAATGTTCTAGAAGCCATTTCACCGCTGGGTATTTTTGTGGGATAGAAATATGCGCCAATTAGTTAAATACGTCAGACTGGAGGGACTGTACATGTGGTCAGACAAGCTCATCAGCCACTTCACATGTAAAACCATGCAGAAAATCCGTGTATTAAGTCCAACGTCTGTCTGAAAGCTCCGCCATCAACATTCAAGTATTAAAGACTTTTGAAGAAAACATAAAAAAGCAGCGTAATTAAAATACGCTTGTGACGACTTGATTGGCCATTGACAAAGCCAATCAACGGAGCGGATATCTGAACTCTTTGTGATAAAATCAGAGTACAGAGGGGATCAAGGAACAAAGGGTGAAATTTAATCAACTTTGACTCAAATTGGCATTCAGCGACTTTATGCCTAATGGTTTTGCCATTCCTATACTGGCATTATTGCAAGCATAATGGGGTGTGCGTGAAACAGCGTTTGAGAGAGTACCGTTATGCGTGTCTTTTGAGCTGATGACACGCATTCTTTCAACTCCATCGATTGTGTGGCAGGACACGCTTTGAACTCACCGTTGACAGGTCAAGACTCGGGTGTCGTCGAATGCAGGCCCTCCGGGGGCTGTGATGGGGTATATGGGATTGCACAGCACGTAGAGTATAGTTCGGTCTGGTGCGTTTTGTCGGCCACGGATTACTACGGAGACAGAGTTTGCCCGCCGGTGTGACTTGGCCTGAGACCATGTCGCAAAATCGCGACCAGGTCATTGAATTCAGTTCCACGCGGAGTGGAAACAGTTGTACGGTTTGCTGTAAGTATTTGAAAAAATACTTTGGAAGTCAAATGTGAGCTATTCTGAGCAGAGAACGCACACCTGTCAACTTTCAGGAGCATTTTGTGTGCAATTGAACTAGATATAGAAAGTCCTGAATATTACAAAAATTTATCTTAATGGTAGCCATGATTTTAAATTCACTAGGCGGTGACGTCATCACATCATATTTGTGAGTTCAATCTAGCAAAGGAAATTGGTGCCGGCGAGGAATCTAGACAAATGTTGCAAATTGATCGAAAGTCGAGCAACTATGGACCTTTCTTCTGAATTATCTGTAAATGATAGTTAACATTTGTCTGGAAATGAACTCGGCGACATTCTTTAGTAAAAATGAACCTTCAGTTCTAACCTGTTATAGTTTAGACACGTGAGTCATAATTTTGTAACATAAAAGAAATCATATCTACCTGTATTTCCCGTCGGATAGGCATGTAAAACAATCCTTTGTGCCAGATAAAGGGGATCAAGTTGAACTCACCATAGAATTCAATAATAGACCATGCATGTGCTTGTTCTTATGAAAACCAATCATTTATTTATTTATTTATTTATTTATTTATTTGTTTATTTATTTGTCTTTTTATTTCTTTATTTATTCATTTATTCATTCATTCATTCATTCATTCATTCATTCATTCATTCATTCATTCACTCATTCATTCACTCATTTCTTGTGTAAAAATTGACCTAAGTTGTCCTCACAATTCATCAACACTGCGAGTCCGGATGCAAAGTTCTGCTCGCTGATGACAAAATGAACAGTTTCATATGACGTCATCAATACATCTGGTTGATGAGGGATAGCATCCAGGTGAGTGACATCACTCACCTGTCGTGAGTACAAAAGACGTATGCGGCAGTTATTACTACCGTTATTACATCTCATGATATAATAACGGTAGTAATTATTACTTTTCATAAGATATTACATCTTACGAATGACAAAGGTCAGCGGATTAAATTATGTTTGATATCGTCAGCGATTTTATAATATTGTTGCCATCAGCACTTTTATTGGAAAACTTTGATACGATGAAAACAAACTATGGCGAGAGAGAGACATCCGTCGTGACGTACAAACTCAGAGTCACGCAGGCAAATGCATATCTCTAAATTGGTTTTAATAGTTTCCTGTCGTGGCTGCCATGGGCCTTTTGCTAAACCCGCACCGAAGTTGCCGCCCCCTCAAATAATAACATAGCCTTTTCGGTTTAACTGTACGTATTTCTGATATGAAACCAATTAGGGCAATGTTATGTGATTTTTAGAAATGTGCAAATAACGATATTTTTATTCCCACGATTGCAAGACCTTGTTGCACATATGTTGCCAGTATGTCAGAAATCTACCTTTGATTACAACGATGGGAATATCGTCGCGAATTTGAAAAAAGTAGGCAGTCAGTGTGTCAATATTATTACCATCAAAAATAAGTAACACATGTTATTGATATTTGTCGACGCCTAAGTTATTTATCGTGACTTTAACACTATAAAGTTAGCCCTTTATGTTTAATCGTCAGTTTTTCACAAGACTGCTTCCATGGTTTGATCATTACTGTTCACAGTTCTTGTTGGTCTATTTTAGACAGCACTGTAATTGAAAGACACTGTCAACGCATGTCTTGTAGGAACTCGTCACGGTGTTACAAAGAAGAAAAGTTCAATTGTGTCTAAAAGCGACCGGCTTTTACCGGGAGACGTTGGAATAACAGAATGACAAACCCGGTGAATGCATCACTGTTGTTTGGGATAAGTGGACGTCAAATCGTCATTTCTCCGTTTGAAGAATGTCGTAAGTACGTCACGGACGTGAATACTGCCGCCTTCCAGGAATAAACCCAAGCTGGTCACTTCGTCTCATTTAGGACATGTTACTTGTAGGGACAACAAATATAACTTTTGATAATGTTTTCAGGATTTTTGTGTCATATAACCACTGCATCTTTATTCTTCTCCCATAAAGTAATATGCGCCTGTGAAAGACTTGAACATTTGCTCAAACTTTCTTCAGTAAAACTTTTAACCATTCTCTTACCAAAGCAAGAATAAAAATTGGGTGTTCCCGTGAAAAATTTGGTACTAGAGAGACAAATCTCTACGATTTCCTAATATTTGAAATTCTAAATGGCCGCCATCCCTGTGGTAACTCATGGAAAAAAATAAAATTTTCAATTTTCGAAAACTAAGAGGTTGAAAACTTTTCTTACACCAAGAGCTTTAAAATGAAACCCCACAAGTGGTAGATCTGAAGAGTATTGATAAAATTTGAAAGCAAGAATTTCTGTCCCCGAGGCGCGTTCTACATAATAAGGTGTATGGAAATACCAAGTATTGGCCCTGTTGTTACCAAATTCTCCTCCGGACTGGAATTTGGTTGTCAACAGTAACTTAATGCGACTCTACACACTATCTGGCTGTATAGACAAGTTCTTAAGTCTAGCCACTTCGACACGGTTTTCAGAGTAGAAAGAGAAACTCTATTTTGTAAGACATAACACAAATACTGGTTTTAATTCAAATGTTACAGCCAATAACCTCCACCAATCGAGCGAAATGGCTTTGAGGGCTTACTCTGGCTAAAATATGGATTAAGATTTTTGCCAATTTGATTAAATGACAATCATCTTATTTTAAAACTGGAAGGTTGTGACGATAAAGTAGCTATGTTTCTTTACCGGCGTTGAGTGAAGAAAATACGAAACTCGATTCTTGCGTGTGGCGATCGGACTGGACGATGGGTTTTACAGACCCTTTGAGACCCCCGCGATTGCCGATTATGTTTTGACTCGGACGCTAAGTAACGGTCGCCATAAAGAAACGGGTCAGCCGTGAAAAAGTTAACGACTTAAGCTAACTTTCGGGAAAATAGCCTACAATGCTTACAACGTGCCAGGAGCAGACTGCTAAAGAAGGCCCTACTTAACATTTCTCTAAATCCACCCGCCATTATGTTCACAGCAAATGGAAGCACTCTAAATGAACTAAAAGGAGAGTTTCCTTAAAACGCCTGCTAATGGCACTTGAGTAGATAATACACGCCGGTGATTTGGAAATTTCAAATAGTTGCTTCATCTTGAAAGCTCTTAAGACAAGCTTTGAACAAATATGTATGTATGTATGTATGTATGTATGTATGTATGTATGTATGTATGTATGTATGTATGTATGTATGTATGTATGTATGTGTGTGTGTGTGTGTGTGTGTGTGTGTGTGTATGTATGTGCTTGTGTGGGTAGGTAGGTAGGTAGGTACCCATGTATTTATCTCTGTAGTATTTACGAATTTATGCATATGAGTTGGAGGGTGGGTCGGTAGATGAGTGTACATAAGCTTGCGTCGCAGTGATTTGTTCTGCTTCAGACATTGACGCTGTATTGTAACAGTCGCTACACATGGTCGACTTTTCCTGGCACACGCGGGCCTGTTTTAATAAAACTATCACAACCATGAACCTGGTCGATCTGAGTTCAGCTAAAATCAGTATTTGTCGACAATATCACTATAAAGCATCTACTCAGCCTTAAAATCACTAGCGTTAATTTTATCGAAATTTCAAATTTTATGGACAGTCGCATATGTGAAAAGAGAAGTCGATAATGGACAGAAGATATAACACACTTGTTCCGATGTCATATAAATTAGTATTTATATTGATAGGCTTGTTGGGATAATTTATGAAGACAAGCAATTTCACCAATATTATTCTATATTTTACAATCCTTTTGCTTAGAAAAAAAAGTGGTGTCACGACCTCCATTTAAAGCCGTTAGAAGCAAGCCAATTTCCAATATCCGTGCGTTTCTTATTTTTGTATCATAAAATCGACATTAAAATGTCCACAAGGATATTACTCTCTGTACGCCTCCCTTATAATAAAACGACCACAAGGACATCGGTAGAGGGATCGATACATCATCGTGGCGAGGTTCATAAAGCGACCGGAAATGTTATACACGAACCTGGTGAATGATCGTTTTTACGATTGTCTTTTTATAGACAATATGTCGGTTACATGTGACTTGAAGTAAGTGCTTGCATTTAAGTTGCTGTATAGTACTTTTATGTCGTCTCGTCACATGCATATTTGATTAAGTATATCGCTTTTGCTTCAAAGACTATTTGCTATTTCGTGTGAGTGGATAGATTTCTGCCTAATGCTGTCTTCTTCATATCATTGGAGAGAAAAAAGCGTCACGCCCATTTTTTTTATTCCAGAGTTTTGTGATCGTGAGTCAATTGCAAGCTAGTGTTGAAGCAGCATCAACACCTTTTGTGCATAACTTTGCCGTGTAATCATAGTGATATTGATGAACTTGTTCATTATCAAAATGAAGAAAACTCAGGGATGAAGTTCTTAATGAATCTCGGACGTTTGTGTCAAAAGCATCGAGAAAACAATACCAAAGATGCATCGGTACGCTCTCCTAATCCTTGAAGGTCGTCTGGGTTAACATTGACCTCTGCAATATTGAACTGAGAAAACGAACTGCCCCAAAAAGCAACGATAATAAATGTCAACCAAAACACAACTTGAATCATGTCTCTAAGATGATGTAAAGATTGCACTTCAAGGTCCTTGTTGATCGCCACCTATAATGCTTCATTTTCTCTCTTTCTTTTTTATATTTATCTCGGTCGAAACTCACGTGGTGGCAACGTGCCACATTCTCATTGGTATAGAAATAAGCAATAATTCCATCGTTTTAGGAAAGGAAATTACTTTGATTGTAATCATCTGTACCTATAAATAAACCATTAGAACTTAAAGTCTAACCTTGTGACATCATTTAGCGTTCACAAGATTTTCTCTCGGTTGGACTGAACGTTTAACGCCATATGTATATGTACTCTATGTCTGTCTGTCTGTTTGTTTGTCTGTCCATGCCTCTCTCTGACAAGGCCTCTGTGCGACGATCTCGTCGTCTCAACATTTCACCTTTCGGTCCATCTCTCCTCATGCGTGTCTCCATCTATCTTGCAGTTGTGTCACTTCTCAGACTCTAATTCCTCTCTCTCTCTCTCTCTCTCTCTCTCTCTCTCTCTCTCTCTCTCTCTCTCTCTCCAAAATACTGTACATACCTTTGCATTCAATTTGAGTACACGCTCACGCTCTCTCGCTAAATAAAATATTTGATGGCCGACGTCTATGTTATTATTAAGTGCGCACGTTTGTTTTGTAGAGCTGAAACACAATGAATCGGGCAGCGACAAGTGTTGGCAGTGAGATTTTATGGATCAGGTGTGAAATCGACATAAATCCTCCAAATTTCCTGACAAAAACATTAATTGTCAGGTGCGTCCGACAAAAGAGCGCGAAACAATGCGCTCCTGTACGAACGTAAGATTTATCCTTCCCGTGAATCTGCTTCACATAGATTTAATCACGTAAAGACATTGGCATCGCTATTTTTGGGTGGCGTGATTGAAAATTCTCCTTGACAGGGGATATTTATTAGAAAGTGAGATTTCTGTTGACAATAGTTTGCGGGAATTTTCTCTTCTATTGGCCAAGTTAAATGGTCGTACGACATACCAGCAGAGCGTTGCAGGCTATAGGTCACAATGGACTACCGAGATATTTGACGTTTGTACTCAGATATAATATACTACGCTAGAGCAGTCAACCTGTATCGCAGTTATGTAGTTTGAACGAACAGGTCAGTTGGATCACGCTGTTCACTTCGAAAAATTGACAACTGTTCTGTCTACAAATGCAGTTTGAACACTTCGGTTGTTTTATTGTTGGGGCGGTGTCCATGGTAACACGAGCAGTTGAGCAGGTGTGTTTTTACTTTTATATTTCAGGCCAGGAAATGCGTCAGAATATTGAAGCTGCGCCGTGCTGTGCCTTCGGTGGCTACGTGTCGTCGAGTGGCGGTACGCAACGTTTGACGAGTAGTGCAATCAACAATAAATCAACAGTCCGTCGAGGTAAAAACGTTGAAGCAACTCACCGGCGAGCACTAAGTGTGGAGCCATCGGTTGATACCGAACAGTTTACCGATCGACCGAGAACTCCACCGGTACAAAGGCCACGGCAAAGGTCAAAATCGTCGTTGTCAAGTCGATCGCTAACTCTGGAAGCCGAGACGTTGCAGAGATTTGAAACCCCGCAATTGCAAGCTACAACAGATTTACAAGGATCAACGACTGCGTGCAGACACGACTTGACTTTCCGCAATCGACCTGCCACCTCACGTCGACCCGGGACGCCAAGGCGATCGGCGACGCCCACCCAAAGGCCGAGGACAGCTGCAAATGTCACCGTAGCTAGCTTCTGCGACTGGAGCGACCCGTCGAGCCTCGTCGACTGCAGTTTCAGCGATATGCGGGGCAGAGCAAACAGCGTCGACGAAGACGGCTCCGCGAGGCGAATCGATGGCCCCCACTTCGACGCCAGGTCAGTGACTGGCCGAATGTTCGTGCGTGAAAAGACGACGCTGACGAAAGGAGAGCAGGCCATAATAGGCGGTATTGTACGGAACAAGAGCGATATACGGGTGCCTTTCCCGAGGACTTCAACTTCGAAAAGTATTGATGTATCACCGTCGTCCACCGTTCAAGTCCCTAAACATGACCTTGATACCAACAACCGCGATGCCTGGCTCCTTCGTCATAATAACTATTTCTTAGAAGCGTTGGAAGGTGCGCACAACTTGAACCCAGTTTTGATATCGGACGGTTGTCAAGGAAACGATAATGGAAGCGAGAAGCAAAAATCAAAGGAATGGCGGGAACAGGGAATTTTACAAACATCGAGGAATCTATGCAAGGGGTTGAGCATCTCACCACGTTTGACGTCTGTGGTGACACAACGGAACGGGATGATAAGCGACAGGGCGGGAAATATTGTGTACGACCCGACGAGAGACGGCCATAACGATATCAGAAACTCGGACGACTTCGCTCATAAGACCGGGTTCTTCGTTACCGCGCAAAAATTCCGCTTTTTCAAATTTCCCGATCTGCACCTGGGAGCGCTGGACCGGGACAGGAGCAGGGAAAAGCACGACTTACTGCGCAAGCGTAAGATTCCTCCGATCGTGATTCCCAACAGACAGGGTAGGGTGACGGTAAAACATGTGGTCGAGGAAAGGACAAAAGAAGAAGGGAAGAAGACGAAAGTGAAAAAGGCCTACGTGGACGTGTTTCTGCCAACGGCGGGCAGTGTTTACTACCCCGAGGAGGAACTGATAGAATTGGGGCGGAAGGCCCAAGCGGCTGCAGAAAACGCAAACGACACAAACAACGGGAATAACAATACGCGAATCGTTGTGCGTGTAAACAATACTGACGTCAGCGACGATTGCCATGACAACCAAGGCGACGACGATGACATGGACGGAGAACATCCAGATTTTGGCAATAATTATCAAATGTCCGTGAAAAGTGACGAGAGTGAAAGAAGTGCCATGTCGTCCCCAAACAGTGACCAATAGCAGGCCGCCGTACATAATGCACACAGGCACTTTTACCCGAGAAGATAATAAGTTTTGATTGGTCTGATGGCAATACTATTTAAACTGTTGTATCGAACCACAAAATCTAAATATGCTGTAAATGCATTTGTTTTGTGAAAAATGAACTACTCAACATGCAATAAGTAATGTTTATCCCTACTGTATATAATGTACTTTTACACTTTTACAAAAACTACCACGGGTCGCATTGTAAGTTTTGTTTTAAACTATGTTGTTCACACTGGCCATCAAAAATTATGTTGTTTGTGTATTCCTACGACTATTAACTTATTAACTAAGGGTGACAATCACAATATACCAGTAGAAATGCAACAGAACTTAAAGTGTCCTTTACACTGCAGTATTCTGAAGAATTTCGTCAATTATAAGCAAACACTCTACAACAAACCAATTCATTTTCACGCTGAAAACTTTGAAATCAGACACCGTCTCAAAAAGCTTCCATATTTAGAAAGAGCGCACATGTCAATGAACATGTTCATTGCTAAGAATTTAATCCCATGATGCCATCGTTATTCACAAAGGTTCGAGGCGAACTGAGAAAGGGACAACACGTGGGCCCTCTCGTCGTCCGCACAGGTGTTTGATAAGTGTCTTTTAAAGATGTTGATAGATTTTTTAAGCTTTGTAAGTGGTCAAGCTGTGAAACATACACACTGGTTGATGTAACCATGTACCGGAATGAACCAAGTCGAAGATACGACCAAATAGAGAGCATTGTCGGTAGCTTAGCCTATTTTAAATCCGTTAATCATAATAAATTCCACATGATAACAAAATCTTGGAAGATGAGCACAATTTTACACTTTTTTCAGTCGCACACTCCAAAATGATAAGGAATAAACGATAATTTCACGATATATAATAGGAAGTGCATATTTTCGGACTTGAGCTTCGGGCAGGTCTTGCTACAGACTTTGCACGTCCATCATTTTGAGTCTAATCTAAAGTAAACGGGTATACACTCATATCTCGACACGTAGAATGCTGCCATTGAAGAGTGATTTATATTAGATTGCAATCTAAAAGAGTAATGTTTTTGGTCATTTTACCATTGACCTTGGCATAAAGATTTATAAACTATCAGATTAACATGAGATTAAACTTGAAGTGAGCACTCGTTCTTCGAGTCCTTTTTGGTTGGTAACGCTGATAAAATAGATTGAACCGACATGAAATAGATGCGGCAAATTTTGCTACAGACAGAAAACAGAGGTCAATTGTGATGGACACCATATAATTTCTGAAATTCCATTTGTGACTACCTAAATTGACTATGAGTTTTACATTGAGCATACAAATTATGCGTTTCTACAAACAAACCGACACTCAAGGCAACTTTTTTCGCTATCAGAGTAATACATGTTCACCATATATTATACGTGCAACAAAACTGCACTGGTCTCTTCACGTTGATATACCATTATAGGAACAGTTACTTCAAATTTTAATTATATTTTTGTTTTTTATTCTTGAATTTGAAAGCAAGTATACTGTCTTCACTGGAGTGTGTTGAAATACCAAATATTGGTCTGACTGACACAGCAAATTAACCATGCAATGGATTGTCGACGAATCACAGAGTGGAGTACAATTCACAGATGACAACAAAATTACAGATGGTTGTAGGTGTGCTGGCAAGACGAACATAAGGCATTTGGTTACTAATTTGGGTGCAGAACAAGAAACATTAACTGTATTTTGCGACCAGAATAGAAACAACGGAACCTCACTAAAGTTAAACTAATGGAAATTTCCCTTAGCGACAAGTTGAAGAATTATCTCCTCTGAATGTTTACCAAAACATGTCGGGATATTGCCGGGAAATCGCTTCAAAATTTTGCTCTAGGCAACTATCAGAAACCTATCCATTTTTTGTTGCACAGAAGTTTACAGGTCCTCTGCAAAAGGTAAACACATCAGCAATACCCAGTTTATGGTTTGATAAAGTCGAGTGGCCTAAGACCATCAACACCCCAGTAAATAACCCTGTTATTCCAATTTTGAACTTTGACTTTGTTTTTGCATCTAAATCCCTGTACTGTGTACATTAGGCTTAATGGAGGGATCAATATGGTGGCTATACGGTCTGGCAGATTCAATTTGTATGAGATTGTGTATCGTGCGGCCTTTGTGGGAGGTGACATTTTCAACTCGAGGTCGACGCGAGAGCACGTTAGTCGCACGTTTTACAACCTGCAGCTAGTCAATAAACACATAAGCAAACACAGGTGGACAAAGTTTTATATATTTTATGAACTCGCGTGGCAGGTCTTTGTTTTCGTATTCTTCGCTTTGAATATTGGTTGGGGAAACTTAGACAACTTTGTCAATTCTTTTCAGACCTTTTTAGCACTGCAAATACTTCAATGTTTCAAATGCTACTGTGGTCATGACAGCGATTAACTCACAGCACTTGTGCAATAAAAACACTCTTTTGGGTATTCGGGAGGTTCGGAACCTACCATTCAAATATTTACAGCAAACTTCAATTTGGAGGCATGACATAAAACGTTGTTCCTCATTCAAATTATTCCCGGATATTTCTTGCCCACACGTTGGAAAAAATTCCCTTTGATCACGTGAAGGTCACGAAGGGTAGCTCAATAGCTCTACGCTGTTGTATTTTCATTCACCATTGGGAATCATTCGGATCATTACAAATACCGTAGAATGGACTAGTCTCTTGTCGTACCACGAGTTGTCAGAGCAGGCCTACGTATTGTCTACCGCGCAGTTTCATTTATTAAGCAAAGCGAAGTCCAGCCAAACTG
The DNA here is from genome assembly GCA_001465055.1 of Ptychodera flava. Classification (NCBI taxonomy): domain Eukaryota; kingdom Metazoa; phylum Hemichordata; class Enteropneusta; family Ptychoderidae; genus Ptychodera; species Ptychodera flava. Next base: position 26,600 of record LD357975.1, read on the forward strand.
ACAATTAAACACGGAACTCAATTTCTGTCTGTTGAACGAATAAATATAGCCGTGTTATATTAAGCGACTTTGCAGTCAAATTTCTAAATCAATCACAACATCCTATCTGGCTTAGGTTCAGAGGTCAAATTTATCGAAAGTATCACCAACAAAAGACAGAAGATAATAAGAATTAAAACATCCACCAATGAACAAGTTATGGCCTGGGTCTGAGACTTTTAACATTGTAGAGTAGCTAAGGATCTTGTTTTAGAAAGTTGTATTCGAAATGACTTAAAAGTTGGCAACAATATATTTCTCAGTATATGTGTAAACGAAATGTTTGCAAATCGTTAGATTTTGACCAAGTCACGTGACTAATAACAGCCTATATTTTCCCGCCAGAATCAGATGTGGGACATAATGAGATATTTCAACTTCAAGCCAAAATGTTATTCAAACTAGTAGATATAAAGTAGCACAAAATCTCATGTCATAACTACAGACCAATTCAAAAGTTTTACCGTTTCACAATTTTTTTCTCCAAAACCTATAAGAAATCGAGCAATATTTTACATTTCATGGACATTTTTAAGTGTTGAATAGATATATAAAATCATTTTGTTCGGATTACGGTGTCTGTTATATTAAGTGATAATTTCTCTCTCAGAATATGCAGAAAAACTGACAAAACATTTGAGCTAAAAAGTTGAAATTTTACGCTTTTTTAAATGTTTTGATTTTGGCTGGAAAATGTCAATTTTCAGTCACGTGACCATCTCTGTCAACATTTTTCATATTCTATCTGTTAACCGAATTTCTGTCAAGTCTGACCATATCCCTTAAAATAATAGAGTCCGCTGTGTTTTCTACAGTGACTCCTCCCTTAACTTACTTGCGTTAAGGTTCCAAGACAAGAAATCGACCTTTCAAAGCTAACCATTCTCTATTGGTTAATAAGCTGAGAACCCCCGTAGATTATATATTTTCCGAAAGCCTAGATATGGGGAAACATTTTTGTTACCATAGTGTCACCATTGTTTACATAACTATCACGTGATAGGTAATTTGCATAACCTTTCAAAAATCGGTTTTCCCTATGTTTTGTTTCAATGCTTTGAGATATATGGCTAAAAGTTGTGTGAATGCAAGCTGTCCCAGGGATCTTTAGAATCATGTCTCAGAATTTTTTTAAACCTTCTTAAACAATGTTTATGCCAGAAAAACTTCCAGAGCAGCGAATTTAACTCTAGTTAATTTCTTTAAAATTGTGCTAAAAAAACGAAGCAAGATATAAAAAATCTGAGACACATTTTGAAGAGCGTTGTAACAGCTTGAATTCCGGCAAGTTTGAGTCTGATATTTTGAAGTATTGAGACAAAACATGCATAGGGAAAACCGAATGCAAATTACCTGTCGTGTGATAGTTATGTAAAGAATGGTGACACTATGGTTACCAAATTTTTCCCCTATATCTAGGCTTTCATAAAATATATAATTTACGGGGGTTCTGAGCTTATTCACCACCAGAGAATCGTTAGATTAAAAAGGTCAATTTCTTGTCTTGGAACCTCAGCTGGATAACGCTGAAAATATTTCCAGACATTATAGAAAGTTTGAGATGGACTTTTCTTACTAAATTCAACGGAGGTCTTTTGAATCGTCAACCCATGAGACTGTAAAGAACTAGGTCGAAGCAAACTTGTTGAGATGTTACTGCGCCAACTAGCTAATGTACATTATTAACGAGTCCACTTTGATTGTGCCAAGTATAAATAATGTATTCACCATGCATTATATCATTAATACGAGAACCAATCTCTTTGTCTCCGCTGCCTCAGAGTGGCCTGCCGCTAATGGTGATTGTGCTTTCCTTGTTTCCTGTCCTGAGTTCCGGCGGAACGGTCAACGTCTAAAAATAGATGTAAGATTAATCGTTGAAATATCCTGTTTTCGGTACTGGATAGTATAATGACAACATCAAGTCTTCAAGCACAAATTACCTGCTTTGATGCCAAAAAATGTTGATCACGCAGAGACCTGATCTGACGTCCGAGTGGGTAATGGATGGTGATAAGTGACAGAATTTCAGCAATGGTATAATAATAACATTTCATAATCTCCAATGATTATAGATTATTTTGACACACTTGACGTAGTAAGCCTATTGGGAGACATATACTTAGAGAAACTTAAGGTTAAATGCGTCTCGGGGACAGATATTCGGATTCTAAAACTGTTACAACATTTTGTTGGACTCTCCACGGTGCGGGGCTCAATTTGAAGCTCTTAGAGTAAATGCAGTTTTCACCAGCTTAGTTTTGTGAAAATTGGGAATTTTCTCCCCGTAGAGATAACACAGTGATAGCAGGCTGAGCCATTTTGAATTTCAAGTAGCTGTAAATATTGGGTAATTTGTTTCTCTTGTACCAAAATTTGCAGTGTGACCCCCCCCCCCCATCTTTATTCTTGAATTTGAAAGAGAATTGATGAAAGTTTACTTGGGGGAAGTTTGAGCAAAAGATTAAGCCAATTCATTTCCGAGGCGCGAACTACCTTAAACCATGAATATATTATTCTTCTTGAAAAGTTGAAAAAATGGCTTTGGGCTGAAACAACGTTTTTACCCTCGACTACTGGTCCACGGTTAAACACAACTGAAATTGCAAAGCGAAGAATTATCATCTAAAAGATAAAACAGACATCCCCCCCCCCCAATTGGAAAAAATTGAAATGGCGACAAAAACGGTCGTAGAGCTAAGCCAATCTGTTGATTTGGAGACAAATCTGTAGCGACAGATAGGTAAGCAAGGAGATTCTGGGAGAATTTTTAATACAGAACCCTAACTTAACTGCGGGCAGGTGGACATTTCATAAGTGTGTAAGTCTCTGGTGAGACGTACTATAGTCTGGATGTCTACATCTCGAATGCAGCAGCATGTTGGCCATATTTTATATTCAAACACCAGTTTTACTTACTCTATCCCTACGGTCAAGCTGGAGAGCGAATCCATTGACTTACAAGAAGAAGACTTCAGCGCTTGAGCGTGACATCGCCAATTTGGAGTGCGCCATCTCGCGGTGCGATCCGGGAATCAATTTCACAAGCTTGCGTCAGATTTTAACGGTTGGTATATAGTCAGTTATTTTACGACAATCCTTTGTACTGGCTAATTCGGTGGTTACTTCGGCTTGTACCTTAACGGAAAAGGTTCTACATGCACATAGACTATGAAGGTTCGACTCCTTCCAGGCTAACCCCTTACCACCGACGCAATCCAGTACATTTTGCAATTTTTCCCTTTGTTTTTTTTTCTTTCTCTCCCTATACAGCTGGCTCTTTTTGTTGTTCTTCCTAAAGTTCTCTTCCTCTCTATTTCCTTTCTTCGACGTTTTTTATAATTTCAAGAGATACGTCCCCTGATTGCGTAGACTAAGGAAGAAAACGTGATTATACGGAACGATGTGAGAGAGCCCTGCCCGGCTATACGAATGGTAGGGAAACGTTTTCCCACTGATGTGGCACTTTTTGTCCAACGGCACATGCACACGAGAATTTATCCAGTGATGCCTGGGTACGCAAGTCAATGTTAATATGTATTTGTATGTAAATACGTGAACAACGCGTGTGTGTTTACACTGATACAAATATCTAACCAAATTATCCTTGTAATATCATTTAACGTCAATATGCACACTCGGGTAACCTAAGGTTTATATGCACACAGAGGTTTTTCTGAAACGTAGTATGCATCGGAACAGCTTTTCACTTGCAAGTCTGTCAACGGTATTTCGAAACCAATGTTCTGAATCCTGCACGCGGCATTCGATCACCAGCATGTAACTCTGTAGTAGGCTGCACTTGAGTTTGAGCTCAATCAGCCATACCGCCATTTTTGTTCTGTCTATAAAATTTTATTTCTTCTGAACATCTACCAATAATGTGAACCTACCAACGTTGTTAAACGCACCCTTGATCAGTTAATGTGTAGGGTTTACATTAGACTGAAAGGTCCGTCGCTCCAGGATGAGGGTAGGGCCTGGGGGAGCGTCGTCGAGGGACGGCTCTTTCAGCCTTGGTATACATATCCATTTGTCAACACTAACATCGCACGCTGTACACAATGAGCACTGTGTACAGTGCTAACACTACAATTTGTACATGTATTTGATCATACTTTTCGAAAACAGGGATAAACTGTACTTGTTTTGTATACTAGAACCAAAACAATAGCATCGTCAACGCATGAAGTCGACTGCCAGCGCATGTGAGACCCTTTCAAATCGAAGTGCGCCATCTAGTGGCAGGAACCGTCTTTCATGTCACAACTAACCTAGGCTGTTTCATCATTTTGAGGACCATTTATAGCAGAATAATTGATGACTTACAGCCGTACTGGCTAAGTAGGGTGGATACATCGCTTGTACCTTAACGGAAAAAGGTTCTATCTGCACGTAGATTATGAAGGTTCGACTCCTTCCAAGCACCTACCCTTCCACCGACGCAATCCAGTACATTTTGCAGTTTTTTTCCACTTTTTTTATTATTTTCATTTACATGTCCTTTACTCGACATTATTTTTCCCTTCGCTGCGCTGACTTAGAGAGTATGCACAGTTGTAACGAACGATCGCAGTTGTTGACAGCCCATGTCCGACCATTTGAAAAGTTTTGTATGTTTTCTGCAATCACTGAAGTATGCAACGTAAATTGATGTCTGCGTAATCCGATACGCATTGAAAAAAATGCAGTCTCCGTAACAGAGACATGAGAATACGTGGTTTCCCTCCGATGCGTAGTTTATCCAGGATTTAATATAAAATGTGTGCTTTGGTACTAGAGTAACAAATAACTCAAGATTTAGGGATAGTTGAAATTCAAAATGGCCGCCATCCCTGTGTTAACTCTATGGAGAAAAATAAAATTTTCAAATTTCGAAAAACTAAGACGGTGAAGAGTTTTCTAACACCACAGAGTTTTTGCATAAACCCTAAAAGTGGTATATCAGAAAAGAATTGTAAAAGTTTGAGGGTCCGAATATCTGTCCCCGAGGCGCGTTCCACTGCGCCTGAAATCCACGGCGCTTATCTTCGTTTCAGTTGAGTACTAGTGTACCATAGTGCCGTCGGAGGCAACACAGCGAAAAATAGAGAGCGATTACGCAGTGAAAGAACGCCCTCTTGCGGTAGGTCTTGCAACCCATTGCACAATGTCCCTCGTTATTTGCATCAGTTTTACGAGCTGGAGATTTATGTATGGTAATTCACTTTCACCTGTCGTACTGGCCATGTTGGATGGTTACTTCAGCTTGTACCTTAACGGTAAAGGATCTATTGCGGGAATAGGATTATGAGGGTTCGACTCCTTCCAAGCTCCAGGTGCAGCCAATGAACAATGCACTTTTAAAGGGGTCCTTACTATAATAAGATATATTATACATGACAAGTAATGTGAACTGACTAATTTTAAGTCATGAGGGTAATTAATTAGCTGTTCATAATTTGCCCTCCCACTGAAAATTTTTCGACTTACCCTGCCGCACTCAAACTTCATTTGTACCCGCTCCCCACATATTTTTGCCTGTTTCCCCTCCCCACTGTGAATGTTTGAAGCTCCCCTGTCCTGTGGCGAAAAAAAATTGCCGGTTTCCCCTGCCCTGGAAAAAATTCCCCTCGAAATTTTGTCATTCCATTTCCCCTGCGGACATGTAGCTACCCTACCCAGTGATGAAAAAAAACCTGTTGATTTTCCCCTGCCCTGAGAAAAAAATTCCCCTGAAAATTAACATTCCCATGCAGAAACATACTGCAGTGGCCTTCTATTTGGTTTCCATCTCGCAGTACATAGAGTGAGATGTTGGGTCAATCGATAGGCTAAGTAGCCTGGGTAACCTTTAAAAGGTATAAGTACTTGCCCTGTGTCCCCATCCCCGGAAACACCATGGCTGAAATTTCCCTGTCCCCGTTTTAAAAGTAGCTTCCCCTCTCCTCGTTTTTCGCCAAGCCCTGTCCCCAGGATAATCAACCAATATCTGCCCTGCCAGACAAAAAAACTAAAATTTGCTCCCCTGCCACCTAAAGATATGTCCCCTGCCCCAATAAAATTAAAATTTCCCACTGATGTAGCGTTTATTTTAGTATTAATGCATCTTGACCTGACCTTCGGAACAGCTTCAAATTGCAATATGATGTCAAACAAAATCGACATAATCCAAATCATACAAGGTAAAAAATTACCAGGTCCTTGAGTATAAACTATCACAACTTAAATATGTACAAGATAATGAAGGACCATCTTGAACCACGAATACAATCATAAATGGCGGTACCAGTTGTCCGGAATGGGTAAGCGTACCCTGCTAGCATGCTACACCCGTCAAACATCATGATGGCCATGAAGTGTCAAAATCAATGGCAACTCAGTGAAGCTACCTCATAAGGTCAAAGTTAGGAATACAGCCACGCATCATTTGCTAAACAGTTATTTTATACTTTTAAACCATGTCCCGTATCTACCATTGAATTTCTCTGTGTCATTATACAAAAAATATATTTACTGGTACTAATTTGCAGTGAAGTCACGGAAGGCCAAGATACTTGTTTCCGTTAACAATCCTGGGAACAGGGTCAGGCGGTCGGGAACTTTTTTATTTATATTTTGAATGTGGTTCGACCCTTCAAAAACAGTACAAGTTGGCAAAACTATGTGTGGTTCTTAAAAATGGGGGAAATGGTTTATGGTCGGAGGGTTTTGAGTAGGATGGGTTGGGTAACCAGAAAGTCACGTATTTTCAATAGTTGGCCTACTGCGACAGTGCTAAACGGTAAGTATACAATTGTGTTCATGTCTACCTGTAGCTGTTCAAAGTGGTGAGACAGATTTATAGACGGATGGACCGACAGACAGACACGCCAGACACTCAGGCAGATGAATAGACAGCTGGGCGAGCGGTTGTGTAAACAGCGAGCCAGCAAATGCAAATTACCGTAGATTTGATGAAAATATTATCTCCAGATGCAAGGTACAGTGTGCCCCTGTCATTTACACGTTTTTATTAAGTTTTCGCTTTCTTATATCTCTTAAAATATACATTACTATAGTTATCTATTTGCATTATTTGGGTAACAAGTCAAACGAATCTAACATGGTCGACCGTGAGATAGACTCTGTCCAACTTTCATATCAGCGCAGCAAACTTCAAGATCTTCATATTACTTTTTACAGTGGGTTAGACCATTATGGTGTGAGTCCTAATAGACCAGATGAATTACTTTCTACATATTCTCAGCTGTACACTGAGTCCAAACATACAGCACATGTGCTTATTTTCTTTTCTTTCTTTTCTTTTAATTTTCTTTATTTCCTAATTCAATGAACACGTACACATAACGAGTGAATCATTTCACACGAAGGGAAGGAAACTTGAACATTTAGTAATGCCATGGAATGTAATATTCAAGGAATGTTGGGCAGAACACTATCATATGCCAACTTTACCGTGGATGTTTAATATCTCCATACGCACCCCTCAAACAGTATCTGATTCATTTGTTTTAGTTGGCGACTCAAGTTTGGTATTTTCTTTGTTTGATTGCTGGACGGTATCTATAACACGATTGGAACTAATTAGGGATAATTGGATGGTGAAGTAATGTCTTTAAAATCTTCAAATGTTAGCTCATCTGCTTTTCTTTTTACGTTACACGCTTGTTTTTATGAGTAATTTGTAATATTGATACATTCATTATCCCAAATTAGTTCCAATCGTGTTGTATAGTGTTGGTTTACAAAAATAATGCCACAGAAATTTTATTATAATTTGGAGAGAGAGAGAGAGAGAGAGAGAGAGAGAGAGAGAGAGAGAGATGACTGCATATAACGCTTTTGAAAGTGCCAAGCAAACTTTACCACACAGATCAGCATCGCTGAAGTTTGTTCTTAAGAAGTCAACGTCTTAAGCCCATTTGATCGAGAAGGAAAACAAACAAACACAGATTGCACATTTGCATAATTATTCGTTGATGTGTTCCATTTTCAGCAGTATGTGTCCATTAATCGCACGCGATTATAAGCTAAATTGCCCATCGATACACAGTGTCATGATTTCATAGTGATAGGGTATATGCAGTCCCTACTCTCAGAGTACTGTTATTCCGAAACAAGCCTTGGTAAACAACAGAATAACCCTGTAATATTAGCCGTTATAACTTGTCGGGCGATAAGCGTCACAACGTTGCTCACGGATTCTCATCCTTGACCTTTTGTGCCCATACTGGCAGCAGAGTTTCATAAAATCTGCAGAGATAGAAGCATTGAAGAGATTATATTATCATCAATACGTCTGAAATATTTTGACGACGGATGTGAAAATGGACTAACACGATATCATAATTGTGCTATGTTATTGAAACCATCTAGTACCTCACAGTGCTTACATTATCATTAAAAACATACCTAAATATATGCATATTTTTTAATATTTACCTTTCCATTTCCAGGCAACACTAGGGAAAAACATAATGGAAGTTTATAATTATTAATATATGTGCATATTAAAGAGGACAGTCCATACCTTTGAATTTTTTTGTTTGGAGTTGATTGGCACCGATCATCGCCAGAATCGTCATCATCATTCCGTCTTTTGCGACTTGTACCTACAAATGGAAAAAAAAGACAAAACAAAAAACACATAGTTACTAATCTATTGATAAGAAAGAAAGTCACTTGATGTCGTCATTAAATTCTTCACTGGTTTTGTAAGGAAGTAGAAAGGAGTTTTGTGTCATAGAATTGCTTCGTATTTTCAGTATAGAGGTTCGTTTATCGTTCTTTCAAATGATTTATTAACAGGATCCATCCATGTTTGGGACACGTTTCTGTCATGCAATAGACACTCGCTCTAGGGTCTATGACCTTACCGAGATTGACATTTCAGTAGGGGTGTTCGAATGCGAAATAACGTACACAGGCAAAATGCAACCATCATAGAGAGGCGACATCGATCTTTAAAAATTGAAGAAATTCTACACTCCAATACCGGGAACAGAGAAAATCAAATATCCTTGGAAGTACTGCAAGTGCAAAAATGAAATAAAAAATGGGGGTCACCACGCTCCATGGAAACGGACGTTAAAATGGCGTCGTTAGAAATACATAAAAATGATATAATTCACTTAAACTAAAGAAAGCAATAATAAAACGCTTAGCAAATGAGTTAATTTTTATAAATACCAAGACTTAAGATCCATATCTATCGAATGTACAGTTTTCATGATGTTTGTGAAGAATGTTGAACATAAGTATCGATTACAAAATGACGATATCGAAATTATATCACTACATAATTTTCGAACTTTCTTCCTGTCGCTTTGAATGGTGTCATTTTGACCAAACTTGGCGAATAAACTCCTGACATAATACCATTTAGTTTACACTTTTAATAAAAGGGTGTCACCACGCTACTTTTTACAATATCTCCAGGTGAATGGGTAATTTGCGCTATATAAATGGGAGAGAAATGTTAATTTTTCGCTCATATTGAATAAAAACCAGCTTCCTAGGGGGTCAAAATATGACAAGGTTATAGGTCACATGTATGTCTAAGACACTGCAAGAAAACTTTCAACCGTCCTCTTTCAAAATCAAGAATGAAAATCAGGGGTGACCGTGCAAATTTTGGTGCTAGAGAAACAAATTACCGAATAGGTCTACAGAATTTTGAAACTCAAAATGACGGTATTCCAGTGTTATCTCTTGGGGAGAAATTAAATTTCCCTATCTTGACGAAACTAAGCCGATGAAAACTGTATGTACTCCATTATCTTCAAAATGAGCCCCTATACGTGATAAGCCAAAACAATATTGTCGACGTTTGAGAGTCCGACTGTCCTTGAGGCGCGTTCTACCTGAAAAGTGATTTTTCCTTATATTATCCCCTCACTTTCACCGTTTCCTTTGTGAAAAGAGGAACGACAAATAGGAACGGAAACTCGTAATGTATAATTAAATGATGTAAAAAATCTAACCGGATCATATAGAACATTGGCAAAATTCTAGCTTATCCTTTCGATCTCAAAATACGGAAAATCTGAGATATTTTAACTGGATATGATGGTTGCTTCAGATATCAAAATCGCGCGTTCAACCTCACCATGTATCTAGAATCCAGAATTGGAGATTCAATAGTGTGTTGATATTGAAAAACGATTTTACTTCACTCATGGGTCAACCACTCACCTCCAAATTGGTGACGTTCAGTCTTTCTTTCACGTTCGAACCGTTCAACAGTTTCAACGAGGGGATGGCGCTGAATTTCTGACAATAAATCTTTCAGAAGTTGAAGATCACCATGTTTTATCAGGCCTTTATTCTGTAACTCTATGAAGATGGCACTGGCTTTGTCAAGTGATTCCAATGTCGAGGCAGAAATTTGATCAGCTGTTATGCATTCCTTCAAATCTGATACTTCACTCTTGGTCAATTGTTTGGATATCTGGCGAAACAGCTTACGCAGCGGATCAATGCCAGTCATCTTCTCTCAAACGTTGGTCGATATCTGTAACATTTAGTGTTTGCAACTCTTGATATGAAATAAGAACTTCACCTTAACACTCACAAACATAGTTCATGTGCATTCGCTAAATGTAACAGCATAAATGATGACTTTGTAATTTTGAGAACGTTATGTTATGAGAGAGAGAGAGAGAGAACGCACACACACACACATATATACATATATACACATACATACATACATACATACATATATATATATATATATATATATATATATATATATATATATAATATTATTTGTGATCAGCAAGTTAATCAGGCAAAATCAAATTTAAATCGAGAATTTCAATTTTCTGTACAATTTTATAAATATTGTGAACTGTTATTACGCAAATTGCATTCATAGACGGTTTAGCAAATATTGATCTCTAAGATTTTGAATAAAGTTAAAGGACCATCCATGGGTAGCCCATTGTCAATGTCAGCCAATTACATCGAAAGGCGTGTAGAAATGCAAGAAAACGTCGTCATTAATTGTAGTGTTGTCATTTCATGGAAAATTTCGCGGCGAGGGACTCAATACAAGAGACCGTTTTGACAAAAAAAAAATTATTTTAAAAAGTGGACCAGGTTTCACCATGTTATATTTCAAGATAAAATGGCAAGTTTTCTTTAAGAAAGGTTTACTTTGTGCTTTTGATGCGTAACCCTCTGTTATTATATTTAAAAGTCATTTTAATTTTACAAGCCTTTTTAGAAATGTGACGCTGAGAGCAGATAACAATGGCCCCTTTATACCTCAGCGCCGTACACCAACAGCGGTAACATGAGACTTCGTCTTGTGCAGTGCGTTGCAGGTCTGGTTCTGAATACATCATAGCTTTCAAGGGCAAGCTTCTAAAGCCGTGACCCGGAGAAGCTGTTTTGACTACTACTACGTTCTACTGGCTGCTGCGCCATTGGTGATTTCAGACAAAGACGAATAACAAAACGCGGTCATCGTATCTGAACAAAGAACGCTTAAAAGCGAGCAAAACTGACCTATTTCTCGTCGTGCAATCGCCATGTCTGTAAATATTGGCATTAAAACACCATCGCGAGTGTCACCACTCATCAAATTTCAAGAGACGGTCTTGCCGACAAAAAGTGGTCCATACCCCTGTCGGCTCAGTCTTACATACGGTCATCAAACCTGTTGACATGTATCCAAACTCTGCGCGTAAAAGTGTTGATGCCAAATGCCTTGATTGCCAAGCACAGTTCAACAATATATAATGAAAGTGGTATAATTACAATCGTACAGTTGTCAATAAATCAGTTTGTTAGTTTTACAACAGTAACTGCAATTGATGAGATAACGATTATGGGATCTTTCTCTTATATTTTCACCTGGACCCCGTTTGTTCAAAGCCTGAGTAAAGGTGCGCTATTCCCATAACTACCAGATGTTACAGGTGTACAAGTAACATATAACGTGCTGCACATTGAAGAACTTACTAGTATGTGACATCAACTCAGAATTACTGTATTTTTTTCAATGAAATAATATCTCACCTTGGATTTTTCTTGGACTGTACACTCTTGTATATCTTGTATATCTGCTGACACACTCACAGCAGAGCTTTTGGTAAACACTATCTCGCTGCATGACGATATGGGAATTTCCAAAGGAAATTCTCGTGCGAAGGGTTGAAGGTGCGAGATTAACGTATAACACGAGAGTGTGATAAACAGTCTTTGCAGGTACATTGTGTTCATTGTCATTCCCACAGGCGTTATGTGGACCGGGTAGTTTGTAAAAGTGTAGTTTATGCTACGTTCCGACGCTCTGATACGATGGTTAGGCTACGTATCAGAACGTCGGAACGTAGCATAAACTACACTTTTACAAACTACCCGGTCCACATAAGGGACTGGTCAGTT
>LD357975.1:40960-75869 GCA_001465055.1 Ptychodera flava
GTTTACGGGGGGGGGGGGGAGTTGACCTCAATTCAATCAGTGGACTTCACTTTCGAACTTTAATTTTGTGATGACAAGTTATCTTTATATTGTGCGTGTGTAAAAATGAACAAGACCTGCACACTAGTACCAACAACTTTTTTTTCTGTAACTATTTCAAACTCGTTCGTGTCACATGCTGACAGTGGTATTAGTCCTGAGGTTTGATCCATTGCGTGACGATGTAAAGTGGTCGGGAAACAACATTCTTCAGTAGCTATCAAAATGCTACATTGTACTCTCAGGCAGACTTAAGCAATTCGCATTTTCCCAAAGTTTGAACTTTCGTTTAGGGCCCGGGGAGGTGGGGGGGGGGGGGTTGATATGAACGAAAGAATTTCGTTTCTTGAACTTATGCGACAATCTGAGACGGTCCCATATACAGAATTTCGCACAGATCAACTCGATTTTTATTGTTTCCCCAAACAAGCTGTTTTGCGAGCTTAACTAGGTGATGAACTCCGGGGATGAACTTCGATGGCAGTGGTTGGTTACTTTCAGCTTTACCAGTTGGCGGTAGCTTGGGGCGAAGTGGCGTTGTTTTGGGGGCAGAATGGTTTGAAGTGACGTGACTACTTGGCCGCAGCGGTTTTAATACGAGGTTGCTTTGGTGCGACATGGTTTTGGTTCTGGTGCGAAGTGTACCCATCATGGCGATACCTCACGAGAGCAACATGCAAGATCCGTCGGGGTAAACTAAGCAAACTGAAACCAACACAATTTGGGATCAGTTGATTCGGTTCTTCTGGGCGATTATTTTATTCATAATGATAACAATAAATACTCAATTAACCCCCTCCTGACTACCTCAGAATGCTGGCATTTTCAGTGTCATAATGAATTTTTATATTTTATGTCCTGAGCGCGAAAATTCCGGTGAGTTCCTGATAGTTTCGAAAGTACGTTCTGTACACCGAACAATACTACATTATGGTAGTCAAGCTTAGGGGTTCAAATCAACAACAAAACGTTGTCACACTGGTTTTCATTTGTTTTTGTTTTGTTTTTGTTTGCTCAAGGTATGTGGACTTTTAGTGCAATATTCACTTTACAGAGATTCCGGTTTTTATATTCTTTTTTATCTGTAGGCGGGCGTACAGTTCATCTTGTCGACCTCGCTGTAAGGGTGTTCCGAGATGTTAAACGATAGAAAACAGACTTCAGAATGAAACACGCTGAATAATTAACATTTCGCATGATCAATGGTATTTCTCCAAAAGGTTAAAGGTCACAGCTGCTGGAATTCAAAGTCAATCCATGGTTTCAATCTGATTCAAGATGTCACCTGTTCAATAGCCATTAATACTCCAAATGTTGATGTTTATGTCTTGGAAACGAGATTACAATGCTTTGGTATTGTTTTGTAGTACAATGTACTAGAATTACTTTATAACATCATTGATAGGAGACTGACTTTAACAAATTTAACTTGGCAACTTTTGAATTTGACACCTGCAGCACTAACCTCAAAACACTTACGTTGACGTTGTAGCAGTGAGATAAGATGAAATTCTATCAGCGTTTTAGATATCGCTGTTTTTTTAAAACCTTGCTAAGGAATAATTTTAAGTAATTTATACAATGATTCAGAGGAATGCTTCAGTAGTAAACTGTTTTAAGACACCAAAACCAAAGATCTGGCACAAGTTAATTCTTGTCATTAAGTTTCTTATTGTTGAATGTCTGTTGTCTGCCTGTGACATCTTCAACATTCCACAACAAACAACAGTCAGTGTGGTTTTGATATTTCCCAAATTCCTATATATACAACACACACATACAACAGAAAGACGCATTGACAAACTGACAGATGCAGAGAGAGAGAGAGAGAGAGAGAGAGAGAGAGAGAGAGAGAGAGAGATGGACATTACAAAGTCTAAATAATTTGTTGGAGATGCATCTGTCTGTGTGTTCCAAGGACAGGACATCAAAGGAAATTGATCACAAATCATATCCAAGGACAGGGGTCTTCAATTGCCAAGATGCACACAGTGTAGAATTTTGACTGACAAACAGGTCCTAAATTATCTATATGGGAAAAGTAGAGGTATTTTCCCCACACTCAGGCATTTTGCATATTTTAGTACTCTGTGGGCAGTGTAACATGACTTAGGCCAACATTTCCCCTCCCCCATCCCAGTGGAAAACATTGATAGGCGCTATACTGTTTGGACTGTAGTATCATTAAAAACTGTGCATCCATTCAAGTGCATTCAACATGACTCTACTGAAATCTGATCCGTTGGAAGAAAGTGTATTAACTCTGACTAACAGTATCTCATATTATCGGATTAGATTTCAATAATGGGGAACAAAACATCTGTAATTCTTTCAAACTAATAACAATTTATTAATGAAACAGCCATGAGGTTCAGCGGCAAAATGTTCACAATGAAACAGCCATGCTACAGAGTACCATGTATCTCTTGCAAGTCTCTATAATGCTGTGTTAAATCGATGAGCATACTGCTACAGTTGAAGATGTCTTGAGTATGATCTTCAACAGCTTTGTCAAGATTGTTTACATGTATGTACATGTCCTTTCACCCTGTCAGAACCGTATGCTTGTGCAGTCACATTGTTTTCAATAGGATGGGTGATTCCATTTACAGCGACATAGGGAGGTACAAGGGTTAATTTTCTGATTGGTCCATTTCTTTTTCTATGACTTTCTGTGTTTCTACTGTCCTTTTCTGTGGTGCATAGTAACTTCCCATGCCAGCAGCTGCCTCAGCTTCTTTCTGAGTGTAAGGTTGGTCCTTGAGCGCTCTTAACCTGCAATTTAGGATTCAAAATATCAGGAGATTTCTTTATTATACCAAATACCTCAGAATCATGCTGAAATCAAAAGAATGAGATCTGCTACATTTTTCACAAACAGTCATATGACTGGACTGTGGAAACATTAGTATTTTGCAAAATGTATTTTATGCATAAATAATTGAAAGGCAAACAAATGTCCATCTCTCTCACATACAATATTTTGCAAAGACTTGATAGTTCAACCCTTTGCATAAAGGAACAAAAGATTTGTCCTCAACTACTGCTATGTAAAACACAATCCACCATCAACCATTCTTTCTCAATTGTACTGACATATTTTTACCATACAGTTGCAACTGATTATGCTATTCGAATCTAAAATACTTGTCAAGTTGTGATTTTAGTTTCCAAAAGCCCATCAATTTCAGATGCTTTGTGTTTAGGCAATTACCTCGTTCACACAGGCAAATTTGGCCAGGGCCCAGCGTAAATGCATCCACACACACAGGGTTCTCCCCAGAGTTCCAAGAGTGCTGGACGGCTCATTAATATTCATGAGCATTAATATTCATGAAAAACTGTAACATTTTATATGCTTGTATTCTTACTTTCTTAGGGCTTGATATACAAATAATAATAGCCATTTCCGCTGTACCTTCAAGGTATTTTTTCAGTTTTAACTGAACAATACAAAAAGAAAAAAATCTTTAGTAGTTGTAAAGGAATGTTTTGAAGCTTCTGAAAAATAATGTACCACTTTGTCATCATTTTCCTGTGCTTATATCATCCCTCACCACTATGAAGTTTGGGTTACCATAGACCTTTCCCCGGTTATCCCACAATGCATTGCAGTGACTTTATCAAACATCGTATATAAGCTCAAAACAGCGAAAACATGCTGATTTGTGTTGTACAACGGATTGTTATAGAAGAATGACACAAATTTGCAATGCCAAATAATGCCCGTGTATAATCTAACCATCAGCGACGAAAATATAGGTCAGGGTGTAATCTGCCATAGAGTTCTATGAGTAACGTACCCTGCGTGTACCCAACGGCTAAAAAGTTCTATGCGTAACGTACGCTTTGTATACCCTGCTGCGCACTGCATCATGGAACCGGTAAAAGAACTATTGCACTGTACCAGCATCCAATGTTTTTTCAAATGACCTAGGTGGTCTTGTTAATACTCATGCGCAGACTCACTGGAGTTTAAACCAAGAACTTAGAGGTTGACTAATCGGCCATAGTTTTCAAAGTTGAATTTCTCGATGTCAAATTCACTTCAATTGCTTCTTGATAGTCATTGTAGAATGGGAAAATTCACAAACAGAGAGGCTTGTTGCCACGGACAAGTAACTTTTGGCTTATTGACCTGAAAAATAAGTGAGTGTTCATTGACACCAAACTTGCTCGTGACTTTCATTGCATGCAGTCTTTCCACAATGCCAGTCATTGAGTCTGAACTGACGTTTTAGCAGAAGTCCTGTTTTTTGTGTTGATTTTCGCTACCGTACTTCATTTTTATGGTGTTATAAACCTTGATACAAAGCAAAAAAACTTCAGTTTTTCTCCTTCTTTCGATCGTACAGAGATACTGTGTGACAGGAAAACCGTGTCTAGTTCATTAGGGCAATGATCTTGTGAACGTACGTTCAACAGCTGAACAGCTTTTCATATGCAAAATCAGCGTACGGTAATCAACCAGTGGTATTGTTTAAATAGCATTTTATTGAAAGGCATTCTATAGTACCATTGTTTTCATCAACTCTTCATGCAATTTTATGAACTGCTTGACCTCAAAAGTGTCATAGACATTCATGTTGATTGTTCAAAGCATTGAACTTGCAAGTGCCGGTCGGTCACTTGTCAATGCTGGTCAGAAATTCTGAGTGCCGGACGGGCCCGACCAGCGCCGACCGGCGTGGGGAGAACCCTGCACACAGAAATTTGGACCAACTCTGATTTCACATTGGCCCTACATGCAGATCTCCTTCTGATTGGGTCAAAATTCTTGATCTGGTACTAGGCCTACATTGACCATTCAGAGAGCTTTTGTACAACTGATGTAAAAGTTAAGTTGGTGTAGCAGCAGTGTAACTTTGTCTGTGTGAACAGGGTATATGACGGCAAACAAGCTAGCTGCAAACTTGTAGCTCTACGGTGAGGCGGTCGGTGATTTTTGGTGTAGCCACCTCGCTCACCTGTAGCGCTACAGTGCCAAAGGCTCTATAGACTGGAAAATACGCCCTACATCAGTGTAGCGCACCCATTCGTACAATATGCAAATGCAAGATGTGTTAAAGGGATATAGTCGTCGGAACTGCGCCTGTGCGAGTTTCTTGTTTACAAACAATGTATTTCGTGAACGATATCAAGATGCACCTCATCATCATAGCTGCAACATTTAAATTATACGATGATAGATTATGACAGACATGTTTTAACTGTCATCAATCACCATTGTGCCTTGGATACATTGTTGCTATGGGTCGTATGGGTCCCATACGACCTTTGGGCGCAGTTCCGACGATATATCCCTTTAAACGCAAAAGGAACACACAATTTCAATTTGTCGATGACCTTTGTGTGATTGGTGTGTCCCAAGATATGTTTAACCCCCAAAATGACAAGGTTAGTGTAGACGATTCTGAAGTGTTCTTTTTTAATAGATAAGTGCCATGATACACAGTAGAACAATATATTTGATACCTTGAGTGCACTACACTGACATCGCGCTTATTTTCCACTGTATAGGGCCTTCAGCATTACAGCACTACTGGTGAGCGAGGTCGCAAAACCAAAAAATAACTGACCGCCTCACCGTAGAGCTACAGGTTTGGAGCTACAAACAAGCACACCCTGTTGTTCTAAGGACGAAGAGTTTCAGAAGTACAGAAAGTTCGCACAGGACATCTCACCTTCTCTTGTGTGGTCTTCCTTTAAAATGTTCTTTCAATGCTCGCAAGTCGACAAAATGTTTTCTGCAGAACAGAAAGAAAACACAAAACTAAATCAGAACAATATCCTGAAATTATTTATTTTGCAGCTTGTTTTGTACATGACATGGAACTATTTTCCTCATACTGGTACTAGTATTTGAGTTTTTTTTTAAATCTGATGTATAATTCACTAAATTAAATGGTCTAGTATAGGCTGCATTCACAAACACCTCTGGAGGGGGGATTTTTTTTGGGGGGGACTTGAAAAAATTTACAGCATGCCAGGGGGATCTGAAAAAAATGACATTGCAAAGGGGGTGGGGGAGTGAAAATTCATTGATATCAAATTCCTTTTCAAATACCTTCTGCCACTTTCATTTCCTGCCATTTCCATTTTCAGCATGCCCTTCGGGTGTAAGTTTTATTGATCTAAGCAGCCACCTTGAGGTAAAGGATTTAGGTTGTCATGAGTTCTACTTACCCAACCCCTCTGTTGTGCAAAACTGTCCTCTATTATGACTAAAAGTTTCAACTTAACCTTTCAATAACAATTTGGGAGATAACTTATTTGATAACATTCTCCCATTGACATTGGGGTAAATGTCAAACATTCATGCCGCTGTACGTACATTTTTATTTTTTGAGGACTTTTGACATAATACAAACTATTTAGAATAGTGCAAAGTGTCATCAATAACAACTGGAAGCTTCGGGTCAAACAACCTTTGAATAAAAATTTGGGAGCTGATAACCTATGCGTTATTCGTAGTTTCCTCATAGACTATGATGCATAGTGAATCAACGTTTTCAGTTAAATTCCAAAATCAAATTTTCTGCACACACATCATGCACTTTTTTACCTGCCACTTCAAGCAAAGTACATTTCCATGAATTATCACACACATATAAATGTAGGGACATAGCTTGTTCTTATGTGGAAAATGTGAATAGTTTGACCATTAGACTCCCATGTATTATCAGTTGATAATTTTGGATGGGTAATATATCGGCCACATTTTGCCTTCCTTTGAGGGGGACTTCAAAATTATAGCAAGTCAGATGGGGGGGAGGGACTTGAACACATTGTGAAATTGTTTATTAGGGTGGTAATTTGAAAAATTGGAGAACAGTTACACCATCCTGATTCCTGGTGTTTGTGAATGCAGCCATATCTGTTACTGTTAATAGTGGTGCTCTTCTCATATTTTTACAGGATAATCTTGGAAGTGAATTTTCTCATGTGTTGCTCTAGATTCATTTGCATTTTTCCAGGACCAGTTATACTATAATAGGAACATCGGGAAAGCACTACCTACCTATGCTATCGTATAGACTACAGTGCGCAATTGCATCCATTGTGAACATGAACGGACGTACAGGGGGCGAGTGCTTTCATAGCACAATCATGTGACAATGTACACAACACAGAGACCCAATGACCCGTTTGCGATGCATCAACTAAAACTAAAAGAAGCAGATTTGCAGTATTTGAACAGCATGTAAAAGACGACATGGCGAACAGTACTTACGCACAATGAAGACAATAATTCTGACCAGCGCCTGGTAAATCGTGATCGATGTCTTGGTTCAATAATTTTTCGGCATTGTCAGGTTTCATGTCATCGTCAATCTGGTCCAAGTCTTTGGTTCTCCGCCTCGTCCTGAATTTTTTCTGGATGAATGTATCCCCTCTGTGGTACTTTTTTCTCTTCTGTCGTCCCATTACACAGTTGTAATATACCAATAATATCCCAGTAGGTGATGAACTACTACTAGTAATTCACTGTAACATCTACCGAAACTCACGTGTGTTGAAATACCGGAAGAACTAAAGGCACGCGTATGGTTTGTTCGTAATTTCTTTACTCACCGTTGAAAAAACTCGATGATGGCGCTCGTCAAGAATGAGTCTTATCGAAAAGTTAAGTTTGTGTATTGGCATTCTCGCGAGCCAGAGCATTAAATTTCCGCTAGGCTCCACTGACCTACGCAAAAATCAATAGCGGACAGTGCTAATAAAAATTAAGCTGTTGCCGGCCGTAAAGAGGCGAGTGGTTTACGACGATGGTGTATTGGCTGTTTGGGCAAACTTTTTTCCTATTGGAGAAGGGTGATTTCATTTTATTTCACTAGATTAGTAGATACCCTAAAATAGTGCACGGTAAATGACCTTTTTATGATAAAGGCGTAAACCAGGGCAGTCTATGAAGCTGTTCGTGTAAAAAAGGTGTTCGCAAGTGGTTCGTTGACGAGAGGGCGTTATTCTATCAGTGAGCAGAGGATATCTCGTTCATAACAGTTTGCGGAGAAAATTGTTGCTTTTTTTATAAAGTGCAATTTCGCAGGAAGAAAAAATCGTGTGTTCATAAGAGAACAGATGGGAACTTTTGTTTCAGGAAGATGACATTGGGAACTCCCTGTGCTGGGAGAAGGACACTGGGGAGTTTTGTGGGTAATCGGGAGAGGGGAGGAGAACATCGTGAGTTGGACTCGGAGGGGAAGATTTCAAACCTTGAGGAGGGTAGTTGATTGACATTACACAGGGCTCGAAATTAGCGGTAGTCCCGCGTCCACAGACTCTGGGACTACCAAAATCCATGAAATGGTAGCCAACACGGACTACCAAAGCCCGAGACCTGAAATTCAGTCAGTACTTGGCACGCCATGCCAGGTCGGTCACTCTGGAATGCAGGCAAACCATGGGATGTCTTTTTGTACATCCATGGTCAAACCCAGCTAGCTAGACTCAGAAAGGCCAGGCTATGACTTTGTTATACAAATTACTAAGACGACCGGTTGTGCGGTGGAACTTCGCAACAACGTTTCAATATCTGAACTGAAGTACTTGAATGACAGGCACAGGAAATGATGGCCAATGAAAACGCATTTTCTTTGCATTTTCACCATGATGTATCAATCACAATTACACGGAAATTATGCCTCCTCCCTACAGAAAGGCCCATGGTCTACTTTTAGCCCTACTACAGTATGTCTCAGTGCTGAGAAGGTCGTGTCGTTGTCATGACTATCAAAATTTGCATACAACTATGAGAGTAAAGGGTTGTCAATAGGTCACCAAACTTTCGAGTATCACTGTCGTCCATTACACCTGTTTCCTTGGGTAGTAAAGGTGTGCAATATTCACATCAAATGACTAGAAAATTCACTTTATGTGCAGACTCTAGAAAAATAGCCTTTTCTTGTCTGGGCAGCGACTGTCTATCGTCTGGGTAACGAAAAAGATATCCCTGAACTAAAAATATGCATGGGCTACCAGCCATTGTCACTGGGCTACAAACTTCAGAAAGTGGTAGTCCAAGTGGTCTATCAGGGAAAAAAGTTAATTTCGAGCCCCTGCTATATTAAAACTTGTCGCGCAGTATTTTTCGCATTTCATCTTCGGTTTAACAAAGATTACCTCTATCAGAGAGAGTGTCGTTGTGATGTAAACTGCATATAAATGTAAAATTGAACACCCTCAATACATAAAATGTTTCATGACCCCAATACAACACAATGCTTCTGTTATTTGGAACAGTATAAGTAAACACCAGTCTGATAGAATTGAAAGAGTACAGCATAAATTTTTAACATTTCTTCATAAAAGAATTACTGGTTTTTACAGTGATGACATTGACTCGTTG
Organism: Ptychodera flava; assembly: GCA_001465055.1. NCBI lineage: Eukaryota > Metazoa > Hemichordata > Enteropneusta > Ptychoderidae > Ptychodera > Ptychodera flava. The sequence continues at coordinate 50,349 of LD357975.1, forward strand.
TGCAATATTTACAATTTACAGTCATTAAAATCAAGGAGGACTATTTTTGATCATATATTTTTATACAAATGCATAAATCCAAAGTTTAATGTTAATGCTTTAGCTTCATTTTTTAGTCTTCATGTACCAAGGTTTTCAACTCGGCGTACTACTTTGTTTCATGTGCCATTTGGTAGAGTTAATTGTGTTTGTGACTCTCTTTTTAGTAGAGTACCGAGACAATTTAATTTGCTTTTAAACGAATACAATGACATTGATCCTTTTTCTGTAAATTTAAATGGTTTTAAAAATGTTTTAAAACATTGTTTTCTCAGTATTTGTTAAAGTTTGTTCGTCTTGTCTTCATGTTTTAACTCTGTATCTGTATTTTTACTAACAGTCTTCCATAAATGGCCTCGGCTGTGGAAGTCATTGTTAATAAAATAAAAATAAAATAAATTATTTTGGTGGAATCCAGCTCTAAAGATACCCGCACCATACCGCGCGATGTCACTGCTTTACTGTATCTGAGTATAAATTACTTGTATTTATGTTAGTTAAAGTACATAGATAGAAAAGTGTGCGTTAAAGGCAGAGGGGGTCCTCCGGTCTGCAGCTGTTTGATGTCTATTCACAATTTTATATGGTAGCTGTTCTGAAACAGGTACGGTGGCCCCCATGGCCGACTCTACAGCGGCTTCATATAAACAAAGGGACGCTTTCATATCAAAGTCTTGCAATGATTAATTGGAAAGCTACATAGGTGGTGAACTATGAACCTGCATCAAATGCTAAGTGTTTTACATTTGCTCGACATTTATCACCAATTTATGGGAAGAGGCAGTGTTTATAAATAAGGGTTGTGCATAGCAACAGACCAGTCGTATGGATCGATGTTCATATCTTCCTAAAACATCGTGACGTCACCATTCCAGTTTACCTGTAAAAAAAATTAAATTTCGATTCTGCATTGACGTGGTCGGTACTGACATTTCAACGTACAGTCACACAAAGTACTACTTTTCTAATCTATTTTGACCTTTGTAATGTGGATCTAGGCGGAACGTGTTAAATATAAATTGATCTGGGAAGTCATGGTAATTCGTTTACATTATCAGTCTTGATAAGCTTGGTCGTAGATTGCTATGGTAGCCGGACACCACTCTGGACTCGGAGAGGCCAGCCACTGTACAGAAGGAACTGTACTTAGAGATACGTTGATTGGTTGATAGATGGATTACAAATAAATCACAGATAAATTTCAGTATCATCATGTGACGATATTAAGGTACGAAGATATTCAGTATCGCCGATTTGTTTTGAATTCCGTAGTCGTGGGAGAATGTAGGAACGAGCTAATCTGTATGTCCATAGACCCTCGTTTTTTGGAGGGTCTATGGTATGTCGCTTCCGTGTCTTTTGTTTGTTTGTTTTTTATGTGCACCGATTATGTTCAGCATAGAGGTACTAGCAGGAGTGCTTTCATGGGCAGCAATGTCATAATACACATACACAGACCGATATTGATAGTTTTCATGTTTTTCCTGTTTTTACTATGACAGTGAACGAAGACTGTTGATGCTAACTGTTCGATGTGCCTGGTTTTCGTGACCATGGTGGGCGCTCTCAGGGCCCTATGGTGTGAGAAGTGATTGACAGTAACACTGTAAAAGCCCTCCTATATTCTAAAATTTGAAGACAGTCGGACTGTGACCGTGAGAGACGGACAGGTGAAAAGAGTAGCAAGTCGAGATAGTGAACTTATTTGAATCTTTTACATCCCAGCAATAATAATAAATAAACTGAGTTTTTTGTTTTTTTATTTTCTTGTCATAATTGTAGCTGAAGCGGACGGCGTATCACAATAAAATGTAACACGTAGGCTCGATAGTGGTAATATTTTTTATAATCCGATAATACTTGGCCTACTTTGTGTCGGTCAGGGTGTGCCAGAGACATGAGAACCCTGCACTGTAATAGGGACAATGTTATCAACTGTATTGGATACTTCCGGTATGAAACTGCGGTGTGTGGAGCATCTGCGCAAATGTGCCGCTTAATGTTATTAAGCTTCTAGACTAGTCACCGATATAATTGGTGTTGGCCATGCAATAAAACTGAATTGTTTTATTGGAAGCTCATGGCAGTTCTCCACCCCTGTGCTGTATACGTGCAACAATGAGGGATTGAAATGGCCGACTTCTTATGAATGAAAGCAAACTCGCCGATTACGCACCCAGGCATGCTTGAAAGAATTTTCACTGCAGAGACATCGCTATTGTTCACCTGAACAAACAACAATGCACAGTAATTTGAAAGGAATGAATAAACTTTCTTCACTGCAACATTGATTTCTTAATAGTGTGTTTGAAAATTGATCGATTATGCTTGTCCTCTGATCTAGTTGCATCGTCCTTGCATCGTTTGGCGGTTCTTCTACAGCCACATAAAGATAAGCTTTAATCCTGATTTGATTTATACTTGCAACCTCTTGCAGAGATAGTGTACTTGATGAAACTCAAGTGCTCTTCTTAAATATACCTTCTTTGTAAGAAAACCAGAAAAACACCAAAAGATCATAGTCCTATCTCCCTTTCATACAATTACCACGTATTAAAGTCACAGCTTGTAGAATTTTAAATTCCTTTGTGCAATTTATTTTGAGAGTTTTTATTCGCTGTCGATTTCAGATTTTCATTTAATTTCATTAATCTGGTATTAGCCTGAGATGTTAGAGGTTTTAAGCAATGCCTTTCCCTCGCCATGATTTCACAACTATAAAAAATTCTGTAACACCACCTTCCAGTTTTCATCCTTGACAGTCTGAGTGATTTCTTTCAGGGCGAAGTTCCACCAAATGTAATAATGATTTGAGGATACAATACAGCATCGCCATTGATAAATGAGTTCTGCATGTATGAGTCAGTACAATGAAATCCATAGGAATGAATTAACGAACTTGTCACAATATTGTATACTTATATCGTTTATCATAGTAGTCCGAGTGGACCAGTTCGGGAAAAATTGTCGCCTACAGAAAGCAACTTGTAGTCCGTTTTCACCTTTCGTTAAGGTAGAACGCGCCTCAGGGACAGAGAGTGGGACTCTCAAACTTATACAATTGTTTTCTGATCTACCACTTGTGGGGGGGGGGGGGCTCATTTTAAAGCTCTTTGTGTAAGAAAAACTTTTACCGGCTTAGTTTTTCGAAAATCCAAAATTTTATTTTTCCCCCATAGAGTTAACACAGGAATGGCGGCCATTTTGAATTTAAAATATCGCAAAATGTTGGGTATTTTGTTTCGCTAGTTCCAAACTTTGCACGGTGACCGCTGGTTTTTATTGTTAATTTGGTAAGAGAGTGCTTGAAAGTTTTATTCAGGAAAGTTTAAGCAAAAGTTTAAGTCTTTCACTTTCGAGGTGCATACTACCTTAAACTAATGATAAACCATGTGATTACAGTTATTATGAAAACCTGACAAACAAATGAGCAACGCTGAACACCATCTCTATCCAGTCATACAGACAACACAATGACAATGCACGGAAACTTTGAGTATCGGAATAACACTTCCAAGCTGAAATGTTGTGTAATAATACACCACAAAATAATCAATTTTCTTTTCGTATAACCCCCCTCCCCTCATCCACCCCAAGGGACTGTCCCCTGTGATTCAATTTCCGTCAGGTTTGAACATATTCACGTCATGACCTTGCTTTGCACATGGGGGTAAGTTACCTTAGTGCTTTGGAAAAGTCTGCAAGTCAGCTCGGAGCAAACACGTGTGTACATAAATGTTTACTGTTGAATTCCTCGGAAAAAATCAATGTCTGAGGCTGTACGTCAACGGTTCCATAACAAACGAATGAGTGGGTTGGTGTGGGTGAGTAGTTATCCCATTGGATACGGTCCCTCAACCATTTCCAGAAATCAGTAGTTCCAACCAGTATGACGTCATTCTACAGGTGACCATCCCGTCAGGCAATATTTTGTTGTCTAGGTAGTAAGCACGCGTGGGTAGTAAGGACTACGGTTAATCCCTCGAGCCGGCCATAGATTACGTAACATCCTTGAGATTGGACCATTCTGGGCAAGAGTTAATTGTGTATGCGACAAACGGCTTTTGCATTTTGTGAGTGGTGGTTTAATTTTGCTTCGGTCGTCCCCAAAGACGATCTCCGTGCGCTTTCTGCCGTCGCCGCGGCAGTCCTTTTCCATCAACGATTGCATTGGCTGTTTGTGCATGGTCGGAGAGATCACGCCGACCTGCAAAGAAAATTGGATCAAGCCCGACTCCAGAGTGTTATAGTGTTCGCCTGACGCTTTGTCTTCATCGTCCGTTTGTACATGGTATGGTGTTATGATAGCGCAACCTCCTCTCCGAAAGAGAAGCGGCTTCCCTATCGCTGTGACATTTTTTCGCCGATCATATTGATAATTTGCATGTACATAAGTAATGTTTACCTGCGGTTCCAACGGTCAATGCGGCCCGGCGGTGCTGGCCACCAGAGTCGGTGATGTTTGCTGACTCAATGGACACGTCACTTGCTTGTCAGTGTTTTGACAGAAGACGTACGTTGACGTTGAACGGCACATGCTGCTTAGAAGTGATTAGTCGGGAGACTTTGACTTTCGTCTACCTTTGCACATAAAACAGCCGCTAACCAGGGACAAGTCATGAAGAAGGGACAGATTCTGAAGATAATGGTGACTGGTACCATATTCCTGGGATTATTTTTCGTGTACAGGTCGTTTACAGCGTTGAGTCACATGGATAGAAACAGGTTGGTATATCCTTACGTAATGATTGAGTTCAAATCCAACGACAGACCGGATCATTCATATGCGGTGTAGTGGTTACCATGAGAGACATGGAGGTTGGCGTGCATACTTCCCTCCGTGGACTGTATTTCATACTCTACCAAATGATCGAAAAAGTTACGCTGTCATACGCTTTCGGAAACTTTCTGTAAATGAATCGAAACCGTGACAGGAAATTGTGTTGCAGAGTGTCGAAAAGCAGCGCAGACTGAAGCAAAGATAAGGCAAAGCTTATTTAGTTTCTCTGGTCAGCCTGGACCTGACGTGGGGGACTGTTTCGAAAACGGCAACCAAATATATACCTCAACGTGCTCGTAATGGGCCGTATTACGGACGTGCCCCCTCGGCTATTTTTAAAACCAATGAAGCACACGAAAAGCAGGCCCATTTGCTTTCGACAGTGATTGCATGCTCGATTTTAAAGCTAGTCCAAATATCAGCTTTGCTGAACAACTTCCCGATGGGAATGGTGTTACTGTAACGTCCAATAAAACTCAGCAACGTATCGCGAAACAATATGGCTATAAACAGTCAACGTGTAAACAAAATGAATTGTGTAGCATTGAATTCAATTTCCATCATTTCAACCGTTGTAATTCATTTTAATTCGAAAACATTCGTTATAGTCATAATCATGGAGGTCTGTAATATATATGAGTTGGTTTCTAAATGCCGCCACCAAAACAAATATTATTTATCAAATTTTAACACCATCCACAAATAGAACGATCATATATATGAGAGTGTTGAACTAAGATTCCTTTCACTTCTTCTGTCTGAAGATTTCAGGATGCATGAAACTTAAGTAACAGATATTTTACTTTGAACTTGAAGTAATTTGTGTTATATGCAGTATAGGATATTACAGAATGTAAAACACAATACAATTACAGGATTAACTGCACATAAATTTATTTGATTTATACAAAGTCCAGCGATGTCAACAAAGCAAGCAGGCCGTAAGGTCGGTTTCAGGTCACAAAAATGGCTAATAGGCGATTGAGGAATTTATCGACATCTCGTCAGGTGACTGACACTCTGCAAAATAAATGTGCTTTCCGATACACTTATCAGCAGTGCCGTGACATGTCCCAAGAGGATAAGAATATTGTACGAATAGCTACTTATATAAACATTCAGAAATGGACCTTACAAAAAACACCAACGATTTTTGTGTGACGGTGATACAGGCTCAGTCTCTACCCTATCGCTGCCACGAGGAAGTTAAAGTGAAGGCGTCAACATTCATTCTTCAAGTAGAACTCGGACACAGTTCTTCGTGATTCAAATAGCATTTCTGTCATTAATGACAACATTAATATTGTGTAATCATTAACAGAATCAGAATTAGAACTGCATCAGTCTCTTGAGCAAAATTGTTCAGTTGTAGGCATTCTTGGTTATGTTACGCCCACAGTCGCCTGTTTTCTGAAATTCCACTCCTGAGAAAATACACACGTCTATTGTACGAATTTTTTTTGTAAACAGGCGACTGTGGTTACGCACTGAATTTCTCCAAGTCTCTGGGCATATAAGTCAAAACATAATAAATTGAAGGCCTAAAGATCAGTCCTAATGATAGGCTGTTTGTAGATCGTAAGGTGAACGCCTCAGCTACCGATAAAAGCCAGGCGACTGTGGGCCAGTCTGGTTACGCCACAAATAATTGGACAAAGTTCACGCGAGGTAACTGTTCTTATCTGAAATGTCATCGATATTACATTCACGCTGTGCACACCGAACAAATCCCTAAATCAACAGGCTGTCGCTCTGTTGCCTACTTTGTTTATTTGCTGACGGAAAATAACGACATAACGGTCATCAGTTCATCGTGAACGTTCTTTGATAAGGCATATGCAGACTTGTTAGAACCATGGAACCTTGTAAATTAAATAATTCATTCACATGCCACGACTCATTCTGAGCGAGTGCACGAGATAGAGATAGAGCGAGTGTGTGTGTGCCGAGTTTCTCTGATTGTTATCTGTGAAGATACTCAAAGTTAGTCAACAGAAAACAAATTTTGGGACACTTTGCGTATCATTAAGTTAGTTCGCACCTATAAATTTAAACACTTAGTGTTTTACTCAAACTTTCCTCAATAAAACTTTCAACTGTTGTCTTGCCAAGCCAAGGATAAGAATCAGGGGTTACGGCGCAAAGTTTGGAAGAGAAGAAAATTACCAGAAATGTTCCTTTATTTGAAATTCGAAATGGCCGCCATCTTTGTGTTTACTCTATCGGGAAAAATAAAATTTTTGATTTTCAGCGAACTAGGAAAGTGCAAATTTTTCCATGAACTTTAAAATGAGTCCCCATAAGGCCAAAAAAGAAATAAATTGTGCTGTTCCGATAACATGGTTTTCAAAATAGTGTAGGTAGGTCGGCCGGGATTTTTTTTCCAAAATATTTTTATTTTTAAATATGCAACTTTTCAGGGGTTCAGGGCGATCAAACGCTGGCCACAACATTTCCAGAAAAACGTATACATATACAGGAATAAAAACATAAAAGACGTCCTCGTTCAAGCAACAATCAAATGCCAGGTAACGAACACGTGAATTTACGGGTTTTTTCCTTTTTTTTACTTCCCTATTTACTTAGCTCTAAAAAGTTTAGGGTCATCAGGCAAAAAATAGGGTATGTCGGGTTATCGGAACAGCACAAGTTTTTTTTTCTTTGGCCCAAGTGGTAGACCAGAAAAAGAATGTAAGCAATTTGCGATTATCCAGGTAAAAAGTGAGTGGTATCGAGAAATACAGTGTAACTGAGCTATATATACCTGTCACCCGTTTCCATTCACCCAGTAAACCATTAACTATGGCAAGTTACAAAGACAGTTTAAAATGTGTGTTAGTTCACCAGTCATGAATCACTCAACATAAGAGGTATCTGTCACATGTCTACTGTATATCAAATGAATTAAATATTTAAATGAGTGAAAATCATGTTTATATTATGTACGTGTAATGAGTAACTTGTCAATTCTCACTGCCCAGTCAGAATTGTAATATCCTTAGCTCGGTTATTGAACCAATCTTTTTGAGATTGGGGATTTAGTCGAGCGGTTTGTCTGTTGTCCTCTGCGCTAGGTGATTGGGTGCCGTGTGTTGTGGGTTCGAGTCCCGGTTGATACCATCGTATTTCTCAGCTAATAGCAAGTTACATAAATGCACCCCAGAGGAAAAGGGTGAATACATTACGATAAACAAACTTTGTAATTTTTATTTTCTTGTACAGGGGTACCTCACTACGGGAATCTGTCCTAATGTGGATCACAGATATCACAGAACAGGTAAGTATCAGAACACAGGACGTTTTACATGACAGGTCTGCCTTTCAAAATTGAAACCTCTCAAAGTTTTATCGCTTCCATTTCGAAATGAATTATTTATTCACTTTCAAATTTTCCGTTCCTTTCCGTCGACATTAAAGAGATTGCCCTACTTTATAGAAGGGCCCTTAACACGATTGGAACGAATTTGGGATAATTGGATGATGAAGTAGGGTCGTTTTAACCTGCAAATGCAATCTCATTTGCTTTTCTTTTTAAGTTACACACTTGTTTTTTATGAGTAATTTGTAATACTGCAACATTCAGCTATACGGCACCTAACACTTTTGAGAAATTTGAAAATTATGAAGATCCAATTATCCCAATAGTAGTTCCAATCGTGTTCCTTCTATAGTGGAAATAATTTCTATAAATAGAAAAGCATAATCTGGAATCCATATTCATAGATAAGCTTACGTGTATTTAGTTTTTGTACTTTCTTGTGAAGAAGTGTGATGTTAGCAGTTCGATACGATAGGGGTAAATTTGGACAAGGAGGTCAGGTCACATAATGATATGCATTAAGGTAATGATATGCATTAAGGTAGTTCGCGCCTCGAAAGTAAAGGACATAAACTTTTGCTCAAACTTTCCTCAAGGAATCTTTCAACCATTTACTTTCAAAATCAAGAATAAAAATCGGGGGTCACCGTGCAAATTTTGGCACTAGAGAAACAAATAACTCAAGATATTTGAAATTCAAAATGGCCGCCATCCCTGTGTTAACTCTATGGAGAGAAACAAAATTTTCGAACTTCGAAAAACTAAGCCGGTGGAAAGGTTTTCATACTACAAGAGCTTTAAAATGAACCCCTACAAGTGATATATCAGAAAAGAATTGAAAAAGTTTGGGAGTCCGAATGTCTGTCCCCGAGGTACATTCTACCTTAAGGCGAGAATGAAGAACAGCAGGTCTACACTGAATGAATTTTCACATCGTCGGACGGGGCTAAGTTGATTCACACTAGAAGCTTTGGAGGTCCCAAAGATAACCTAATCGATTCTTCAGGTACGCCCCCATTCGGATGATGTAGAAAACCTCCATGTAAGAAACCCACCATTACGCTGTCATAAGCAATGCCTCTAATGTGAAAGGGTACTGCAGTGCAGTAGAATGGGATATTGTATTGTCGAGTACAGCTATTTAATAGAGCCGAGACTTTCCGTAAAGAGGATAGTAGAAACACATCTGCAATGAAAAAAGCTGTTCATTGTGGATGGCATTTCAACGATTGCTACCGAAACAAAAGTAGCCAGGATAAAGCTTAATCTTAGTGCTCTTTATTTAGATATCGGATAAAACGAAGAGAGCCGGCACAAATGTCTTGTAAACGTGTCTCTCACGCTGTTCAACTCCTGTGCGTGTGAAAGTGACTTTGCTTACTGAGTCAGGGGGGGTGTAGCATGCGGTGGTTGCTCCCATGTTTGTAAAGAGAAGATGACTAGAAATACAGCTTGACAATCACCAAAATAAAAAAATCGCCCTAAGATAAAATTACGTGTCCACGCAATGTGGTATGGTTGTCAGGTTTATTTGGTCCCAGTTGTATGTATTTGCCTGAGAGTTGAAGTCGATAAATATACGGCATTGATCGTTGACATCTAATCGTTATGGCAAAACAATACCACGTACGATATTTTTGGCGGAAATATTTACGTTGATAGGGTTTTTCTGTTTGCATCGAGTCAATACTTCATTTTGTTGCCCCCGGCGGTGTCAGGTTGTGTATTCTGTATTGTAAACTGACGTAACCCTATAGTGTGTGTGCTCCGTGCTCGACCAAACACCATTCACGGCAGACTCGAATTACTTGTAAGTTTCATGAAAGGTTAGACTCAAACTGACGTCATGAATTTTGACTCCTTCACTCTATTCATTCATGTTTTCTAGAATAATTGTGAACACGTGAGGGAACCGTCATTATTTACGGACTGGGGGTTGGAGGAATATGAGGGGTCCACTCAAAAAATTGAACACTTCAGGGGGGTTACTCAAGATACGGAAAGGAAGAAGGGGGTTACTCAATTTTTCGTGCGAAATAAATTGAAACACTTCTCAGATTGCACCATTGCAAATATGAATTTCTTAAGTTTTTCGATGTGCCAGGCCGTAAATAATGACGGCTCCCTAACAAATGGCAACGTTTTGTTAACGCTGTAAGACATATGACGTCACACGAAATTTTGACTATTGTCCGGCCTTCACGTGGATATAGGCAAGACTAACCACGACAAGACGTTAATGATCTTGCATCACATCGTGTCGTCTTCTTTCGGTTACACCATGGCTACATGCTTTAGAAACCCCAGGGTGACATGCCTGATTGTTTATGGTATAATTTGTCTTCATTCAAAATTAAGTAGCCTCATATATTGTAAGATTTGCCTGTATCACCGATGTAGCTTCAAAAGCGAAGAATATATATTTCATTTGATGAATTATCCAACTGAGCCAGTCAAAGGATGATTGGCTGGAATTCTTTATGGAATAAGAGGTGATAAATGAGCGAGGGGGAATTTACCAGGAACCTTAAAGGGAAACAACCGTTGGAACTACGCCTGTGCGAGTTTCTTGTTTACAAACTATGTATTTTGTGTATGATATCTATATGAACCTCATCATCATAGCTGCAACATTTAAATTATACGATGTAGATAATGACAGACATGTTTTACTTTCATCAATTACCTCTCGTACCTTTGATACAGTGTTTACATTGGTCGTATGGGTCCCATACGACCTTTGAGCGCAGCTCCGACAACTGTATCCCTCAAGGGCCAGTGAACGCCAACTTTTTATGATTGTTTTAGATTAATTTTACTTTGTATGTCAATTGCAACTTCTTATTCTGCTCCTAGAAGAATGTTGAAACACCCGCTATTTAGCTGGTCAACTCAGCGTCTATATGTGTGAAATGCAGTGTTATTGTTTACATGTTAATGCTAGTCCGGAACAGAATTCAACTTTCAAAAATAACAATGCAGTTCACATACCTACAGGCTGAGTTGACAAGCTGAACACTGTGACTGTGTATATCAACATGCTTTGGGAGTAGAACAAGGAATGATGGATGACATTCAAAAGCAAAAGGGGTGAAAAAAATTATCATTATCATTACTTGCCAGTTCAAATCCCTCGCTTAATGCTCATGCTCTCTCTCTCTCTCTCTCTCTCTCTCTCTCTCTCTCTCTCTCTCTCTCTCAGCCCACGCTGGAAACTGTCACAGAGGAGCCAGAGTCTCCAGAAACGTGCAAGCCGAAGAAAAATCTGGTAATGATGAAAACGCACAAGAGTGGCAGTAGCACACTACAGAATATATTGCTACGCTATGCAGATAAGCACAATTTGACCGTTGTTCTTCCCATTTCTGGTCACCAGCTCAACTACCCAAGCAAGTTCAACAGGAATAATGCAATCGCCGTGCCATGGAAAGAATACAATATCTTTACCCATCACACAAGATTTAATTTACCCGGTAAGTCATAGCTAATTCATTGAATCCTTGCATTTTATGAAACTGACAAGAGATTGTTAGCTAGTCCACCAGAAATACAGCGACGCTCTGTAACTTAAAGCCATAATCCAGGGGCAGTAGACGAACCAATTTTAAGAAAAATATAAGTAATTCAAGAGGTGTACGTATTATATTACAGACCCAATATGCAAACCGTAAAGTTTAGAACATTTTGAATAAATATGAAATTGAGGACGGTGACCATTTTTTGTAACTATCCTCTCGCTAAGATTTGAAAACTTCGCCCTCCCGTTTTTCCTTCTCTCTCCTCTTCCTGCCAGAAAAAAAAATCCCTTGGCCCAACCAGCAATACCAAAACGCCCTCTACGTTCGATACGATGAATTTGTCCCCCATCAATTCTCAAAAAGTAGTCAAACAACAGAATCCTTGGTACGCTAGACTTTTCACCCTGAGAAAAGAATACGCGTAGGCCCCTCATACTTATGATGAAAATCATGATGAAAAACCGCCCTGCCGCCCCTTCCCAACCGTTAAAAGTAAAATGCCCGACCACAACAAAACCATGTGTAAACAGCGTATCTCCTTGTCACAACCACTCCACTGTCCCTCGCAAGTTTCAGGGATTGTGGAGGTACAAAGGAGCTACCAGAATAAGAAGACTAAAAACTCAACTGAATAATGTGTCCTTATTGCAGTCATGTTTGTCATATACGTCTAGTATCATAGTCCATCATCACTGTGGAGGTCATGGATCTCGAGCTCACAAACCTGAAGCTGTAGTAGTCATAGCGATAGCTCACAGTAGCTCCACGAATCACAATCATTAGAGAGGTGTGAACTGCGGTTCATGCAAGCGGCCGGAAAAACGGAATGTTAACCAGTGAACAGAGATTGTTTTAAAAATTTACAGGACAAGAAACACATGCCATTCAACCAACTGCCTATCTGAGATTTTCCGTTTCACATCTTGTTGACAATTAATTTTTTTTCATATATTGTAACATGATTACTCTTAATATTTCAGAGATTATGAAAGTAATGGCCAATGACACGGTGTACACCACTATCCTTCGTGATCCAGTGACGCAGTTTGAATCTTTGTTCAACTACTACAAACTCGGTAACTACCTAAACATTCGCGGACCAAATCCACTTAGAGTTTTCCTAAACGAACCTGAAAAATTCAACAAGCCCAGTATGATGAATCGGTACCTGAAAAACAACTTCATGTATGATTTAGGATACACCCCATTACAGAAGAATAAAACCACGGATGAAATCATCCAGAAAATCGACAGCATCTTCGACCTGGTTTTAATTTCTGAATATTTTGACCAGTCGCTGATACTTCTGCGCTATCTGATGTGCTGGGACATGGATGATCTGGTCTATTTTAGCGTCAATGCTCGCAAACAATCTTCTGTGAAAACACTTACACCATGGATGGAGGGTAGAATTTCAGAGTGGAACGCTGCCGACGTCCAGTTATACCAGTATTTCAATCGGTCTTTTTGGCAAAGGGTTAGAGACTTCGGCGAGGAGAGAATGGAAAAAGAAGTGTGGGCCCTCAGAGAGCGCGTGCAAATTTACTGGGATATGTGCATTGAAGGAACGACTGAAAACGGGGAAGGAGTGTGGCATCTACGCGGAGTGCAAGTACAAAGTTACACGTTAAAACATTCGGCAGAAAATAAGACAGTGTGTCAGCAGATGACCAAACCAGAAATTCCGTTTACGAGAGAGCTGGCCACTAAATTGCGGGCGCGTGTCAAAGATTACCACAAGCGACGCAGCCAGCACATCCTTCAGTGAAAATTATATCCAATCATGCATTGACAGAATACAAGTTCGGATCAAGAAAGCTCTCCGCAATACGCACATGCTCATCCTACACACCACCCCACACACAAGGACACATAAACACACGGCACGCACACGGTTACACACATATTTCCGTTGTTGCCGTCGATATCTTGCGTTTACGCTCACTTGTCATAATAATTTGATAGTCTGGACAGTAGGCTAAGGGCAATCGAAAGAGAAACCAAAGAGATATTTCCCTTTTTGTGTGTGTGGAAGTAACCCTTCTGAATGACGACTATATAGTTACCTGAGGATAGATTGCGTCTCCGGGATAGATTTTTGCAACACTTTTCAAGTTTATCGCTTTTGAAAAACAAAAATATTTTCCCAACAAAGTTTACACATGGGGCCAGTGATGACGGCCATTTTGAATTTCAAATGCCTGTAAAATTGGCGCTGTTGTGACTTTTGGTTTTCATTCATGATTTTGTAAGAGAATTGTCGAAGATTTTGTTTCGTTGGGAAAATTTGAGTAAGGGTTTGTCTTTCGAATTCGAAGCGTGTAATACAGGTAATAGTATCTTAACGTATCATGATTTATAGCTAGGGCACTTTAAATAAAATTCTTTGTTTGCCGTCCGCGTGCTGGTAGGTTTTTCTTAAGAAAACAAACACAAAGTTGACACTATCACAAATAAAAATATTATTTTTTCCAAAGGAAACCAAATAAAAGTTGAGCTTATGTTAATACACTTGTATTTTTGTCCGTGTTTGTTTTTTTCCTGGCTGGCTGGTAGGTTTTCCAAAATCAAATGACGGCAAACAAAGAATTTTCTTTAAATGGCCTAGTTACGTGTCTTCGAAGTTAAACTCAAGTCCCTCGGTGATGACACAGTTTCTCGCCAACTGTGCGTCATCACGTGCAAGGGAAGACAGTCTAATAAGTAAACAGAGAACTTCTTGTCCAACAAGAGGCGCTGAAAACCTAAGGATGCTTTTAATCTAACTCGGACCACAGGCGCCTGGAGTTTTCAATGTGATGTATACGCAGAAACTGAACATTACAAGCGCCTGTGACTCTGGCATGCATATTTATTATGTTGCGGTAGATAACATTGATTCAAAAACGTATTTCAAGGTTTCGTTAGGTTTTGAGTAGTGTTATAAATGACTCTGATTAAACCTTTTGAAGGGTCCAAAATATAAAGCTTCCTTTTTTTACAAATGGAGATAAAACCTAGTTGAATGTGAATTTCCCTCCTAAGGCCAATTAATTTGTGCCATGATCATTTAGCTTGAAAAGTTCGTAGAACAGTAAATTCGGTGTTAGGAGTAAAACAGATTACCTTGTTGGTCAGCTTTTCCTTGGGAGCAGCACCACAATTGCACAATAAGGCAAAATGTCTAACACAGCAACTGTTACTGTTACTCATGCGTGTTGTCTTCAGTACGGTGTTCTTACAGGTCTTCACATTTACATTGTGCTCGGTGAGTACATCATCTTCTCTGTTTACTGTTCTTTAGGGTTAAAGGTTTAAAGTCATCGGAACTGCGCTCAAAGGTCGTACGGAACCCATACGACCAATTTTCACACTGTATCCAAGGTACGATGGTGATTGAAGAAAGTTAATATATGTCTATCATAATTTACATCGTATAATTTAAATGTTGCAGCTATGATGATGAGCAATCTGATTAAAATCAGATGTAGAGTATGGCGACGTCTCTGTACTTGCACGGTTTTCTCTTGCTGTCGCCTCTCACTACTAGGCGACGGCAAGAGAACACCGCGCAAGTACAGAGACGTCGCTGTACTCTACATCTGATTTTAATCAGATTGTGATGATGAGGTGCATCTAGATATGGTGCACGAAATACATTGTTTGTAAACAAGACCCTATTTGTTTGTAAACAAGACCCTTATATAGGCGCAGTTCCGACGACGGTTTCCCTTTAACTGTTGTTCCCAATCCTCAGTGATATCGACCTGTGGTATATCTGATTGGACACATGGTAATCACACCGACAGGTCTCGGCAAAGCAACGTTCTCAGGCATGGCCTCCCGAGCGCTTTCAGACAATCGTCCTGAACACTATACCCCTCCTTTTCTAGGGTCTATGACTAAATAGCGGATAGGGCGTCGATGGCTGTACTTTTCTACCGCTGATTTATATTTTTCTAAGTACCCTTTGTGGCTGGTTTGATGAAAGACAATCGAGAGAAATGTTTTCCCCAAATGTGCATGAGCTGCATGACTGATTACGTATTCAAGAAGTCACGGATTTCTCTGTCACGGATTGTAAATAAAACTATAATTTCAAGACATCGTATTGTTGTTTTCGTCTTTTACTTTACCCAACAAACATTCCAATTTGTGTTCACTCACTCATGAGTGACACACATGAGAAGCAAGTCTCTAACCACCGGTCCGCTTGAACCAGCAACTCGAGCGCCCTCTAACACTCAATCGCGATATAAAACCAGACACCCACTTCACCGCCAGCGGCGACCATGGGTTGTCGCCTGCAATTCTTCCTCATTATAAACGAATATGAAGAAACATTCTAGGAAGATAATTGTGAAACGACAGGACGTGGTAATATATTTGCTCGAGAAGGGGAAGTGATGAGCTGATATTTAAGTGGTTCGTTTTTTAATGCACAAGAATCCCTGGGACAATAGGTGTCATTTTTGAAAGGCACTTGTTCAATTCCGACACACCGAGCAGCTGTTTTCTGTTAGGCGCTTTAAATAAAAATTTTTGTTTGCCATCCGCGTGCCGGTAGGTTTCATAGAAAATTAAGAAAACAAAAACATTGTTAACACTATTACAAATAAAAATATATATTATTTTTCCAAAAGAAACCAAATAAAAATTGAGTTAATGTTAATACACTTGTGTTTTTGTCTATTTGGCTTTTTCCCCTGGCTGGCTGGTAGATTTTTCAAAAATCCAAGGACGGCAAACAAAGAATGTTCTTTAAATTGCCATATTAACATTATACAACATAGTGGTACAACCTGTGTACACTGAATTTAGGTCACAGGTCTGGAAGTTATGCTTACAGAAATCAGACTGCACCTGACCTCTGACCTCCAAGAATTCAACCTTACCAAATTGTTGTCAGAGTTTATCCATGGACGTCTTTTTTTTTACGTCCATGGTTTTTCCACAGTCCCTGTTGTGATTTCGCCAGCCTTAAGACCAGGATGTGGAAAGGATGGGTGATACAGGTTCTGTCAAATCATAGACCCTCCAGAAAGGTCTATGGTCGAATGAGCTTCTAATATGCACTTTAACTACGGTAATATCTTTTCCATGCTATTTTGGGGGGAGGGGTCACAAACTTTCATTTCTTCATTTTTTGCTAATCACAATGTTTGACTCGTATACATGATACTGTGGGTAGTTTGGTGGACTACAACAAAGACTTCGGTCAGTCAATCAACACTACATTCACAAGAACCTTGCAATAATTTGTCAATTTATGTTCCAGTAATAACAAAGATGTGATTCTTTTCAGTAAATGATACATATACAATCATGTGTAAAGTTAAAAGATTACATTACAAAACACAAGTGAACTAAGAAATAAGATCTGGTCTCTCTTAAAAGCAAAGTTTCATATGTACATGATGATAAAGACAAAAAGCTCAATGAAATACCAAGTCCGGTTTCTTTAAATACACGGTAAGTAGATACGTATGAACATATTTGTGATCACAACTTTGAATGTCATGCATTTCCACTGAGAGGTTTACAAAACTGTTTCACCACAGTTTTTCACTGCCTTGAGAGAAAAAGCTTTGCTTAAAAATGAAACATGTTTAAAAAAAAATAGGACGGTTTGTTAATCCATTTATCTCCATGCCCATTATTTAGGTCTATCTTGCCTACTGAACACGATGAGCACATACCATTGTCCTTGTAGTCACTTGACTGTACCTTTGTCCTGTACAATTTCCTGCTTATATTTGAGAGTAGTCTTTTCAACCCAGAGTACAGTTGGAATATATCTCATTTAAAGGGACAGGTTTTTTATTAGCTTTATATATAAGCAAATTGACTAACTGTGCACAACTTTCAAAGGGAGATCAGAGGACTAAAATCACAAAAAAAAGTCAATGTCAACAACAACAAATGCGAGAACCAGGGATTGAGGACTGCCCCTTTAAATGGGAAAGTGTAAAGTGCAAGGAATATGAAAAGACAGTACAAAAATCTTAGTCACAGAAACAGACGCCATCTCCTCTAGAGGGCGCCCTGATCATAGCACATGACAAAATATGAACCAGATATAGTGTAATAAATATCAAATGATAAGAATTTTAAGAAAGGAAAGGTAGATTGTCTTTATAAGACTGGTAATAACAAATATATAAGTGAAATTTCAATGATATGAAATGGTTAACCTGAAATTCCTATTCCCTTTCTGAGGCTGTTCAGAACTATTCTATCAGCCAGCTGCAATTTTTTTTTCCAATGAACACACTGACAAAATACTGAGTCTGGGTCATTTTAAGTAAATATGCTAAAAACTGCAAAAACGTTCTAAGTATCAAAATTTGAAAGAATAAATTAGCAAGGCATTCAAAAGTAAGTAAACTTATGTGTATTGAATAAATTTAAGTTTATTTTTTTGCTATATGAATGCATTAATGGATTGGCAAGCTCTGTAATTTCTGAGAATTTTCTTTTTCAATTCATATAAAAAAAACCGTCAACCTCCACTTTTTGGATGTATTTACAAAAATAGAATAATTCTTCTGATTGACATTTGTTGGGTACTGTACACTGGCTAAGTGAAAAATTCAACCACTGATAAAAATATAGCCGACGTTCACTGTCAGAAAGTCAAAATTACAGAACTAAGAAAGATATATATTTTATCCCAGCCATGCCTTACTAAATGGGAAATTCTGCCTTGGAGATTTTTCATCCACTCACATTTTTGCCATATTTCACTGATCTGCTACTGTAAATGGGACTAACAGAAGTTTTCATCCCCTTTTTAATGTAAAATCGAAAGTTTATTTTTCCCCTATTACAAGATAGCATAGGTATATGGAGGCCATTTTGAATTTTAAAAATTGGTAAACTTGTGGTAATTTGTTTTTCAGATCACAAACTTTGACTGTGACCACTGATTTTTAGCCTTAAAACTATGAAAGAAAATGTTTTCAATTTTTCTTGAGGAACGCTTGAGTAAAAGTTTAATACTTTCTGTATTAATAAGTTTATTACTTTAAGATTTTGACCTCTCACTTCCTTTTACCTACGTACAACTCTAACCTTTCACCTGTGTACAACTCTGACCTTTCAACTCCTTTTATCTCCGTATAAATCTGACCTTTCACCTCTTTTTACACATGTACAGCTTCATTATCAACACAGAAAAGACTGAAGGTGGGTTAGATCATGGTGGTGAGAATTCATTATTGTGAAATATTCTAAATGATACAAAAGAACATATACCCTTTCAATTTGTGGCCCTAAAAGCTGTCACTTTTGATGTGTTTTCCAGTATTTTTGCTGCGTTATTGAAATCCAGTCACTAGTTCAACTCCCAAAATGTTGAAATACCTAGTGTTCAACATATCAACACTATCTGTATGAGTGTGGTGCCTCAATGTTATTGTTGAAATGAAATAAGTTTGAACTTGAACCCATTTTTCACCAATAGCATTGCAATCGGTTCACAATCCACAATGTATAATTGTTGATTACTGAATTTTATTTTGAACTTGAACTCATTGATCACCAATATAACTGCACATGGTGCATTATGTATTGTGCTCTTAAAGCTATTAATTTGAATTTGGGGATGACATTGACACATAAAGTTGTTTTAAGAGCAAAAATAATGAAAAAATAATAAAAGGGCACAGCTACTGTCTAATTAATGCTTCCTTTCTCTCAAAAATATACACACAATGTTCTAATGTGTTTGTTAGGCTCCTGATATCACCTGACATTGAGGATAAATTGGACTGAAGGACAGGATGAAAATGGACAGCAGCTGTCGTCATGGCTACCGTCTCCGATTAAACTGAGTTCGAAGCCATGCCGAGTCTTGGTAGAAGCGAGGATCACCGAGTCTGTAAGAGGTCCGCTTGTAGAAGTAGTAATAAAATACAGCAACTGTAATGTGATTCACAAACGGGGAAATTTTCTTAGTTAGTTCATTTTTCATCAAATTACAACAAATTACTGTGTTTGTTGAATTAAGTAGAGAACTTGAGAAAAATTAGAATTACAAACAAATAAAAGTGAAAAGTAGAAAGAGATCACTGAATGATGGCTATTGCAGCAATGAAATTCTAAAATACAAGACTGTTAAAGGCAGAATGCTCCACAGTGGACAGATATTCAGACTCAAATTTCTAAAACAAATTTCGGGTCTACCACTTTTGGGAGCTCATTTTGAAGCTCTTGGAGTAAGCAAAGATTTCACTGTCTTAGTTTTGTGACAATAAACAATTTATTTTTCCAAAGTGAGTTAACACAGAGATGGCAGCCATTTTGAATTCCAAGTATAGGATAAAGCCCGAGTACGAGGGCTCTTCTGGTATATAAAATCCAACCCAACGATAAAATGTCGAGGCCGCAGGCCGAGACATTTTATCGTAGGGTTGGACTTTATATACCAGAAGAGCCCGAATACGAGGGTTTTATCCGACTTAAAAACTATCGCCCCTAACTGATATATTTTCGTTTTCAATGTGTTAACGTCAACGGTCCCCTTTGTCAATGTAACATGTTTAGGATATTAATTAAAACTTTTATTTGTGAAATAGCCTTCCAATGTAATGGAACATCCTATAAATGCCCTAGGGCACATTATATAAATGCCCTAGGGTACAGCAGATTTTGTGTTGCAGCTGGTTTCCGCTGTGTTACCAAATTTGAATATTAAAACGTACCAGATGTCTACAGAATATGACATGTTCACTTTTGATTGGACAGTACTTTACTACGGCGCTGTCATTCGTTTCTGGAATTTGGTGACCAAGGCTTTACGAGTAGATAAAACACCCTGAATTGAGCACTCTGATTGGTCAATCAACAGTAGATAGTTTTTAATATCAGTAAATGTTTTGGTAATTTGTTTCTCTGGGACCAAAATTTGTTCAGTGACCCGTGATTTTTATTCTTGCTTGGTTAAAAGAGATTGACTGACAGTTTTATTTAGAAAAGTGTGAGTGAAAGTTTATGTCTTCAATTGTTAGGCATGTACTACCTGAATAGCACACCAACAATGAAAAAGAATGCTGTGATATGACTGAGTGCATCAATGAGAAGGCACTGCCTCTGTCTCACTTACCGACTTTTTGGAATACATATAAAGTTTGATATCCCGGTGTCCAGATATAGGCATTCACATCCTCCCATCGCAATGACTGGAAACAGAGTACAGATGTGACAATTAGAAGTAGAAACAAGCATTACTTGAATCAAGAGATATTTTGGAATGCCTTCCTTTAACCTTTTCAACCCCCAATCTCCTGTAGAGAGGTCCACATTCACCATGGATGACAATGGGTTTGGGCCAAACTATTATGGTAAAAGAGTTGAGCTGGACAGCTGCATCACTCAAACTTATTTACCTCATTTTAACTTTGTATGTCAGATGTTTCACCAAGGATGCCAAAGGAAGGGGCATTGTGTCTCTATTGCTGAAATTTCAACGGGTAAATTGAAAAACACTACATGCTTGGGTTCTGAAATTTAGGACTTTATATACTGACTACACTTTCTTACCCCTTATGAAAGTGTGTTCATGTCAATTTTGAGGTGAAAACTATCTTAAAGAAGTACACTGTGTCAAACTCACCATTGTCCAGATGTGCAGGCCTATACACAGCATGAAATAAATAAAAACAATGAGCACTGTGTACTTGAATTTACCGACTAAGAGACCGACAAGACCAGCTTGGAATACATAGGTATTGAAGAACATCAGAAACAATACTATGGCGGCAAATATGATACAGATGTCTTGAATTCTGTTAGAGAAAAAATCAAAGAATGGTGTTAGATACCAGAAAAATATTCAATAATGAATTTAAAACATTCCTCAATTTCCAGTATTCTTAGCTGTTTTGCAAAAACAGAGGGGTGATCAATTTACATAACAATGTAAAATTTACATATTCTTTTGTCATTAAAATGAATTCTTTCGTACAATTATTAACATATGAATATATTGCTCCAAAAAACAGAGGTGTGGCCCACCTCAAAAAATCCCCTTGTGGAAACCCTGCATTCAAACATCAAGTTTGAGCAGGTTCCCTAGGATCTCATTTGAAAAAGAATTTTGCAACTACTTCGTAGTGCATTCCTTGAAACAGCCATACATTGCTACAAGTAGAAGACATTTTTTCTTTGTTTACATTTGATTTGGAGGAAATGTCCCTGGGCTAGTAGCATACAGTATTACCTATGATCATCATATTGTTGCTCTGTAAAGAAAACACCATCTGACTAGAATTACTGTGGTTGTTGATATAAGGTATGTATACACAACTGTTCACAATAATGTTGATGGCATCTTTGAAGAGCTTGTGCAAAGCTCCTGGGGGCAAATTTTTAAAGCATTCTGCATGGTCTGATGATCACATATTTTCATTTCCTCTATTCTTGTGGGTGTATGATCAATGTAAAATGCAAAGTTAACAAGTGGCGAGGCAAGTCACTCTACAATAGACATCTTTGGATACATTTGATTTAAGCACCATTTGTCCAGCTGTACCACAGCTAGTTCCACTTCACATACAATACTTTACTACAAATTTAGTTTTGGTAAATGAGCAGAAAAATATTAAATTCTAAGTTGAACAAGTGTTAATAAATAATTTGCATTGTAAATAGTTTTTGGCAGCCCAGACGGAATTATTTTAACCATTTTCCCTGCAGATAATTTTCTTAAATGAAAATTGGTTGACACATACATTTAGATATGAGCTAAAAGCTAAAAAGGCGTTCATGGGTGCCTCTTGCTACATTTTACACCTTTCCCTAAACAATTCTATTCATCACTTGTAAGTAATACACAATGTTATCTGTGTGACTAATGCTCACTCTTCCAAAAATTCCTCATGTCATGGGCATTAAGGTAATATGCACCTCGAAAGTGAAAGACTTAAACTTTTGCTCATATTTTCCTCAGTGAAACTTTGAACCATTCTCTTACCAAAGCAAGAATAAAAATCAGGGGTCACCGTGCAAACTATGGTACTAGAGAGACAAATATCTTGCGATTTCTCGATATTTGAAATTCAAAATGGCCGCCATCCCTGTGTAAACTCTATGGGAAAAAATAAAATTTTCGATTTTCAAAAAACTAAGACGGTGAAAACTTTTCTTTCGCCAAGAGCTTCAAAATGAGCCCCCACAAGTGGTAGGTCAGAAGAAAATTGAAAAAATTTGAAGGCCCGAATTTCTGTCCCCGAGGTGCGTTCTACCTTAAGCAAGAGGAATTTTCAAGGCCTACGAGTACTTACAAGTTCAATGACATATCCTCGTACTTTCCCTGACAGAAAATATTTTGACTTTGAAAGGGCACAAATGGTGACATGAGTCTCCCTAGGACTAGAGACAAATTGAACAAAAAATAACTTCACTGAAAAAAGAAATGCATACTCACATGTACAACACTAGTATTGTGACATTACTTATTCTCAGCAGTTCACTGAATGAGTTGACAAACAGATCAACAAAGAGAATGAACAGCTGTAGATAGAGCACTGGACGGTAGCTGCTGACATGCATGGTGGTGTTGGGCTGGTCGGAATAATCACAACAGAGGTAATATCAACGCCTTGGTCGGCTAGGTAGTGTCTACCATGATATGTTGAACGGTGCAAATGTGAAAGGATAAATTCCCAGACACTTCTATCTTCAGCAGCCAGTGGGTCAAACTATCTGAAATAAAGAACAGTAATTCTATGTATTTGAGGAACACCACGCATGCATTATAATATACCTATGACAGGGAAAGTCAAAACAAGTATCAAGTTTTAAAAAAATACAGGATGTTAACCGATCTGTTAAAATTTGAAGCTTCCAGCATGTGCTTTGGGTCAAGCATTCATCATGATCCGTATTTATTGTCAGTGTACATTGTTGGACTGAAAGTGATAGCATAGCCTTGGGGCTTGTTTCAATGTAGCAGACAGCCGTTAGAGAATTTCAATAAGAAGTGATGTCCAGGTATGTGATATTGTAGTAACTCTCTTAAATCGATGGCATGTTTTGTCGATGGCGAAATAGCTGAGATTTATCCAGGGTTGTGATATGACCAAGACACCATACTACATGGCCTTTTTGTACCATGGATTATAAGTCTGCTATGCCATTTCAGTGACATGCAATTCATATTTCTGTTCAGCAGATTACCCCAGGGCAATGTCATATGCCTGAGTCATGTAATAACCAGAGTTCCCCCATAGTATATCAATACAAACATATGAGGGGATATTAGAGAATTGGTACCGGGCTTCCCAAATCACATTGCCAAGGATCATGTACCTATGTTCCCATACCTCGGCAATTTTAATACTTCTACAACTACAAAACCTATTGTTTTTGAAATGAAAGAGAGAATTCTTATGAAATTTGAGCATGTGTTGGTGTTGCGGTTGATAACAAGGGAGTTACGTTGCGAGTCTGTTCACAGCAATACTGATACTAGCCAAAGTCTGTCTCTAGCTAGTTGCTAAAACAGTCGATCTCTCTGGAGGTCATTCAGGCCAGAAACATTATTTATGGTAAATCAAACCGGGATAGCATGGTTTCATTACATACTAAATGAGCGCTGCGGTGCTTCGTCTTACTACAGTTTTTAGGGGATTATTGTCTTAAGTCTTACTGGGACAGCATATACATGTATCGACCAAAGATATTTTCATGTTTCAATGAAAAATCGTGACGCTCAGCTCGTCCCGTCCGTCACCTTGTATCTACTGCCACGCGACTGTCTGTAATGAACTATATTGCATAATTGTGTCCATTTTCGCACCACTGGTCAACTTTATACCGAGTGTATTTGTACATTATTTTGAGAAGTTGAAATCAAACGTTACAAGAGCGCAATTATTCACTATATCGTATGAACAAATGCATACAATATAAACTGTTCGAGGATTGCCTGTCATTTCTATGGAATCCTACGGTATTTCATTTTGTTTACGACTGAACGCCCGGTGCAAAATTACAATTTCAGTCGTGTATGGGTTAAATACTTTAACCAAGGTTATTCGTTGAATGTTTTACATTACCTCTCGGACTTTTCCAAATTTAACGCATTCCTTCGCTGTGTCCAGTGACAACGGTGTCAAATATACGATTTCCAAAGTGTCAAATAAATTTGTTGGAGACCGCCATATTGAAAATATGAGCTCACGCATGCGCAAAATACAAAAATCAAGAGATCTCGCAAAATACCAAAACAAACGGTGAGAACTAGCGAGAAGTTTAATTTTTTTGTAAATACGACCCCAGTTTCGCTCTCAAGACATTTTTATATGCTATATGAGATTGAAAATTGGACTTGATGTAAAAATTCTAACCGGAAAATATCAACTTGTCACAAAACCAAAGTACAGGTCTGCTCAGCACAAGGTCAAGTGGCGACCTTTGACCTGCAACGTTGCAGTCGATCAACAGTGACAGCATGGCGGGAGGAAACCCTGGAACCGAGCTTGGTGAGTACTCGCTTCATTTTAGCACTAAATCACGCTTACAGTTGAAAGGCTCTGTCTCAGTTTTTAATGCAATCTTGCATTTCATTAAACCACCGTGTTTTACATTAGATAGGCTCATACTTCGCGACTTTGTGTGACCTAGTTCATCCGTGTACGGTGTAGCGAGCGAGGTCAACAAGAATTAAAGCTGCAAGCAGCGTTGGCGGGGCCCAAGCGATTAACAGGGTTTCCAGTTCGTGCAGTGATTTTATTATGTGCAAAATTTCAGCTTGAAAACAGTCAAGTCCTTGTAAAGAAGGATTTTGAACATCATCTCATATTTACTGTCTGTTTCAATCGTAATCCTATGTTTTATGCAAAATACAATATGGCGGCAAAACCACGTGACCGATCAAATTG
>LD357978.1:8860-26047 GCA_001465055.1 Ptychodera flava
CCCCAAATCCCCCCGGCCCTCCCCCCCCTGCTAATTTACGTCCAGTCCCTTATGCTGCGATGATATTCGCTAGAGGTCACAGGTCATATGATCACCTACCATAAGCATAGTGGTAAAGCATCTCCCGCTCCACTGTACATGGGTAAAGCTATGACTGTTACGGTTTATACATCTTTCTTCTTGTATTATTAAGTTCCGGGTCCTCTAAGGAGCGTTAGACATGACGCACAGCTGGGGACGAAGCGAAGTGTGAGAAAGTGAGCCCAGACATCAAATCATTGCGTTTTATGTTCAACATTCATTTACTTTGGTGCGCATTTCACGGTCTAAAACTTCTTAAGCTTATATCGATGACGAACGATGGAATGATAAGTAAACACGTGTATTTTCAACCTAGTGACCAGAACAGCATTTTATGATGTTTATTTTCTTATTTTGGTTATTTTGTAATATTTTCCACGTCAGAATTTTTCACGTTAACATCTTTAATAAAAGTTACGTGAATTGTACACATGTACATGTGATGCCGCGTGGTGTTTCAACCGCGTGACAAGTCAGGTGGCAATAAAGTACCGACAATGAATATAAGTTTGCAGAGTCAACAAATCGCCATGAGTCAGCAATTCGTCGTATCACGAGATGGTGTGTCATTACAGCACAATGTGTATTACCTTATAGTCTAAGAGTAAAGGTAGATTACGTGTGAAAGTAAACTTGAATTGTGATGAAATTCATTCAGAGGAGAGACGAATATCAGAGCTGAAGTTGTAAGTCGGACTGAGTTCCCGTGCTGTAGATAAAGCCATCAATCTCAATTCTACCGGCGTGTTCGTCTTCAATTACAATCATTTTCAGTAATAGAGCGCGAAGCCACTGCAGTGAACTGCAATAAAACTGCTTACACTAATTAGTTTCAGCTGTAGCCGTGGCCACTTTGGTGTTGAACAAGGCTACTTGATAAAGACCAAAAAGTCTGCTTGTACAAAGGCAAAACTATCTCTGTCTGAGGCTCGAGTTGTAAATGAGACTTTACGATTGGCATCCTGTGCTCAAGATTAAGATACAATGTAACATTACCATGCACTGGTCCATGCACAAATCTTTTTTATTTCAACTTCCCCAGACAAACTGTCTGCATTGGACATACAATGTTGTCGACTTTGCCAGCTGGCTACAGCTGAAACTGATTAGTGTGAGCAGTTTTATTGCAGTTCACTGCAGTGGCTTCGCGCTCTATTACTGAAAATGGTTGTAAGTATTACGGTCCCGTGGTAACTCTGATATCCGGTAACTACTGGACAACGCAACGTACGACTACTGTTCGTAACAGACAGCTTGAAGCTATTCCCAAGTAAAACCCAGAGCGAAGATGGAGACAGAATTTTGCGACTCCGAGTCGGGGGCAGATAATCGGACTCTCAAATTTCTACAACTCTTCCTGATCTACTACTTGTAGTAGATCAGGAAGCTCATTTTAAAGCTCTTAGAGAAAGAAAAACTTTCGCCGTCTCAGTTTTTCGAAAATCCAGTATTTATTTTTCCCCCATAAGAGTAAACACAGGAATCGCGGCTATTTCGAATTTCTTGATTTTGGAGTAGCATTATAGGTTTGTAATCCAGCTATTGTGAGTCAAAGTGGTTTTAAAACTGTCGGTTTATAGGCCAAAAATATTAAGTT
Source organism: Ptychodera flava (assembly GCA_001465055.1). NCBI lineage: Eukaryota > Metazoa > Hemichordata > Enteropneusta > Ptychoderidae > Ptychodera > Ptychodera flava. The sequence goes on from LD357978.1 coordinate 10,539, forward strand.
TACAGTCTCACTATACGGCTGGTTAGAATTACATATCTTATAAGTAAGTGGATGGTGAGAATTTACTTTCTCTCCGGGGACTAATGAGTTTTTCAAGAGTCTCACCATGGAGTGGTAAGAATCACAAGTCTCCCAATGAGCGATGAGAATCACAACTCACACCGGTCGATGATGACAATTTCGCCTATCATCGGTGAGAATCCGGCTGCCTCATAGTTCTTAGCATAATTATGTTGATGAGTACTAGAATTTCTCACCAGGTAAGAGTGAGAATGAGAACAGTCTTACAATTGGTGAGGAAGTGGCACTTTCTCGTCCGAGTCAGACTTCTCTTTACCATTATAGTGAATTGCGCATTGTAGCTTTTGCCGTGCGCAAATGTGGCAAACCACAATATATTGCAATGCATTGTGGGTAAGTCTTCTTCTCTCCACAGCAAGAGTGTGAGATAGTGATCTCATAAATACTTGTTACACATATATAATCGATGTTATGGCATTGGTTCATTAAAATTTGTTTCTCGTAAATGGAAAAATTATCTAACCGTGGCTCGCGCTCTGAATAAGGAAGCCATTTGCTCTCATTGTGCGATGAAGTAATAGATAACCACCACACCAGAAACTCAGAGGGGGTGGTGGTTATCTAACTTTAACCATTCGGTCACAATTGTAACATATCTCACTGATGTGTCAGCCCATCCCAGTCACAACATACCTACATAAACAATGGTTGTTACCATAAGGCTGCATTCATAAACATCTCGGGGGGGGGGGAGGGATATTCAGAAAATATTCTCAGATTTTTTCAAATGCCCCCTAACAAACTCGCAATGTGTTCAAGTCTCTCCCCAGACTTGCTATAATTTTGAAGTCACCACCCTCAAAGGCACTTGAGGCTAAATACAGCCGATACACAGTGCTTCGTCCAAAAATATCAAATCATAATACATGGGAGTCTATTGGGCAAACTATTAACATATATCTCTATATAACTATTAACATATATCTCTACATTTACATATGTGTAATAATTCATGTAAACTTTGCTTGAAGTGGTGTACGTGTGTACCAAAAATATGATTTTGGATTTCATCATGTCGATAATGTTGATTCACTATATATTGTAGTCTCTGGGAAAACTATGAACTCGTGTTTTCCAATATAAACTAGCAATATCTGTTCAATTATAGGCATTGGATAACTGATGTAAATGTACTTGATTAGCACAGGGTGTTTAAAAGTGCACATGTGTACAAGAAAATACGGCTAGTTTTCAATCGGGTTCGAACCCACAACATACGGCATCAGTAGCCTAGCGGAGAGGCCACAGAGAGAACCGCTCGGCTAAATCTCCACTCCCAAAAAAGAATGGTTCAATAGCTGGCTAAGTTGTTACATTTTTCTGACTGCGACCGCTCCACATGTTGTAGAGTTCGTTAAGCACTCACGCACTCATGCTCACTATCACACATCGCACATACAAACTTTATCGAAGCGAAGCAACGTATACATAGCTTTAACCGGGCGAACGATAACATTGGGGACAGTTCTGTCCACCAGCAGAGCTACCAACCCAGAGTAGAAAATGCGGCTAGTTTTCAATCGGGTTCGAACCCACAACATACGGCATCAGTAGCCTAGCTGAGAGGCCACAGAGAGAACCGCTCGGCTAAATCTCCACTCCCAAAAAAGAGTGGTTCAATAGCTGGCTAAGTTGTTACATTTTTCTGACTGAGACCGCTCCACACGTTGTAGAGTTAGTGAAGCACTCACGCACGCATGCTCACTGTCACACATCGCACATACAAACTTTATCGAAGCGAAGCAACGTATACATCGCTTTAACCGGGCGAACAGAAATTTAATTTTGGAATTTCGCCGAAAACGTTGATCCACCATTCATGGGAGTCTGTGACAAAATTGTGAATTATTTTTTCCAAATTTAAAACTTGCAATATTTGTGCATATAATTGACATAATTCTACTTAATTAGAAGAAGATAACATGTGCATATGTGTACAAGAAATTTGATTTTGGAATTTCGCCGAAATTATGGAGCCACTATATATGGAAGTCTATGACAAAACTGTGAATTATTTTTTACCAATTTAAAACTTGCAATATTTGTGCATATGGACCCTGAATGGTTCACATAATTGTACTTGATTAGAAGAAGGTGGTTACATGTGCATATACGTACAAGAAATTTTGATTTTGGAATTTTGCCGGAAATGTGGATCAACCATACATTGTAGTCTCCGAGGAAATTATAAATATTTGTTTTTACTTTACAAAATTCTGTAAATCTGTGTATTTATCCATGCTTGATTATTGATATTAATACTCTTGATTAGACTAGGGTGGTTACAAGTCCCTGTTTGTGCAAGGAATTTGATTTTGGAATTTTACCGAAATGTTGATACATTGTAGTCTATGAGGAAATTAGGAATATTTTTTTACAATACAAAACAAAATAAATCTGTGTATTTAGAGCGTTTGATAATTGATATTAATGTACTTGATGTGACTAAGGTGGTTACAAGTGCATGTGTGTGCAAGAAAATTGATTTTGCAATTTCACTGAAAATTTTGACTCACTCAACCATGAGGAAACTATAAATAACACATAGGTTATCTCGCAAATTCAAATTGTTTTTGAAAGGTTGTTTGACCTGAAGCTTCCAGTTATTATTGATGACACTATGCACTATTCTAAATAGTTTGTATTCTGTCAAAGTCCTCAAAAAATAAAATGTGTACATACGGCGTCATCAACGTGTGACAATGACCTAGACCCAAAGTATTGTAAATACGAGAGTATTATCAAATAAGCTATTTCCCAAATTGTTATTGAAAGGTAAAGTTGTAAATTTTACTCATTATAGTGGACAGTTTTGCACAACAGAGGGGTTGGGTAAGTAGAGATAATGACAACCCAAATCTTTTACCTCTGGGTGGCTGCTCGGATCATCAATAAATTGTTTAATATACCCTAAAACTTGCGCCCGAAGGGCTTGCAGAAAATGGAAATGGCAGGAAATGAAAGCGCCAGAAGATATTTGAAAAGAAATTTGATATTCAATAAAGTTTCAAGTCCACAACTTCATGCACTGCATAAAGGTGCGTACAGGAGCTGACCAACTTTATGCAAATTTATGCAATTGCATAAAGAATGTTAAATTTGGGATTTCATCCTGTGTAATGTCAATTTTTTCAGTTATAATTTTTTTTCATGTTCCTCCTGAAATCTACCCCCCCCCCCTTTCAGAGGTGTTTGTGAATGCAGCCTTAGGTTCTGCAAGAGCGACCAGTCTTTGTTCCCATTGTTTGATAAATATCAATAGTGATCAATAATAAATTGCATGGTCAAAGCGAGTAAAGTATGTTTTTGCATGTGTTATATTAATCTTTGATTTTCAATACCAAACGGCCAGAAATCCCTTCGTGAGTTAGTTGGCATTTGCGGCTTTCGGGTGAAAGTCTGTAGGTTCAAATTATGGTTTAGGCGTTCATTGTTTAGGGCCTTGCTAGATGATGCTAATATGGGCATAGGAGGTTTAGCTAAGTTGAAACAAAAAGCCGTAGGCAGGTAGTGATCCAAGACTGAGCAGATGTGAAATATCGAAGGGCGCCGTTACAAAGAGACAGAACTTTTTGTAGCACTAAAACCTGAAACGCTCAAACTACAAAATATAGTATAGTCAGAACGCCCGGTGGTTCTGACGGAAGCACCGCAAATTGGAGTGTTCGTGGAAATAAACACCGATGAGAACAATAGTGTGACGTTGGGAGTGCTGTTTGAAAATAGATTTGTTATAGAAGTGAAAACCAGCGCAGCTGACCCCTGCCGAATAAGCGTTTCAACATATGATTGCACCCCTGTTATCACAATAAAATAGAGTGTACCACATCTAATGCACAGAACCTCACCCGTGTCAATTTTTCTGGCTTGTCCTTCGAAAGCAAAACCTTGTGATACCGCTGTCCCATTGTTGTTTACAGGGAAGCAGGTCATCTATCAGAATGGTTTCTGTAACGATTGGAACGATTCAGAGCTTCCTCAGCAGTCAAACCAATGTGTTGTTGGTGATCGTACTGATGCTAGTTATAGCTGCACTATGGAGCATGCACATACCTGCAGGTTTTCCTCCAGGACCGAGAGGCTTACCGTTCATTGGAAGCCTAGGAGGTTAGTTATTTGTCAATTCTAAACCCAGATGTCACCAAACCACTGACAAGTTACAAATTATGGCATTGATCACGAAGTTGTCTTAATGCCAAGGCTAAGTGGCATTGATCACGAAGTTGTCTTAATGCCAAGGCTAAGTAAGTTCGTAAAAAGCAGAACTCAATTTATGTGAATGAATTGCTTGTAACATCTAGAAATGCAAAAGAACTGTTCCATTTTTTATGAATAATGGAAAGGCGTCATTGATGATCGTTCTATGATAAACAGATACTTGTTTAAATGGCACTTCTATTTCATTAGTATTTTACAGTAACTGTAACTTGTTCTTATGCCTGAGTTTTAAATTTCTAATTAACTCGATTGGAAATAATTTGGCATAAATGGCATAATTTCTCAAAAATGTTCGGTGCCATATAGCTGAATGTTGCAATATTTCAAATTACTCATAAAAACAAGTGTGTACATTATAAAGGAAAGTAGATGAGGTTACATTTGCAGATGAAATTAACATTACTTCACTATCCAATTATCCCAAAGTAGTTCCAATCGTGTTCATTATTAAACTTGCTACAATTGCGCCTTTTCAACTTATATTACACGAGATGAAAAAGTTTATTCTGAAATACGTGTAAGTCAAAGATAATACCAAAATAACGTTCTGACACCTATTGGAGCAGTCTTTACACTTAAAAGGAATGTGGTATTATATGTACCAATAACATCTTTGTGAAAAAGGGTAAATTCTGTTTTTTAATAATGATTGAAGTATTCCCCAACAATATCAGGTTTGTTTGTGAAATGCACTTTCTTATTCCATTAATTAAGTTAATTTATCGTTCTTGAAGTTTCCAGTGAACATTGAATGGTTCGGAAACAGTTGTATCACCTGTATCAATTTCAGGCCAATGGAGAAGTAGCGTGTCACTGATAACAGCTTCATAATAGACAGATCCGTCATTGCAATTTCCTTGTTTCAGCGAGTCTAATCAACCACATCTCGTTTCAGCTGTCGCGACGGATCCTGTTTATAACATCACAGACTTCGCCAAGAAATATGGAGATATTTATTCCCTGAAAATCGGAAGGGAGCGAATCATTGTACTCAATAACATCGAGCTTGTCCGGGAAGCATTGGTAAAGAAGCAGAACGCATTTGCTGGTAGACCCGTGGTTCATAGCTGTAAGTCAGAAAATAGAATGGTTTGCACTCAGAGACAAGAAAACTACTTCGTATTGTCTTGACAAACATTGCTAAATTAATTTCACATAACCAATCATATGCTTGTATTTTCTATTTTGAAAATGGCATGCATGTTATTAACTGTGACACTTAAAATTACCTACGTATGCTTTATCAAGACCTGGTACCACCACAGACCTTAGGATGTACCTGAAACTAAAGGTGTCCACTTCGATACCACTTTGTTAAGATAAGGGTAATTGGAGGGAATTGCATAGTTGCAATAACCCTTCGCCATTTAACAATTATTGTATGACTGTTGAGAGCGTTTACTTTCGAAATAATAGACAAATATATCTTCAAAAGATCGCTGATGGTGTTACGGTGGTTACAGACATTCATATCCAATTAAGTGATTACATAATATTGTATCAATCATATTCGTATCACCATAGGAAGACCAGGACAGTGTTGAGTAAATGACCTCATATCGTCAACCCTATTAATTCCTTCGCTCGGGCTGATTGAAACAATTACAGTATTTTCTGATCTTATGAAATACAATAACGAATGTCGAGCACATCAACTGTATTTGGAACATTGCATTAACAACAGTCATGCCAGTCTTGTCGCCATCGCAATCCTCCCAAGCCTTCCTTATCTCTGCTGACTCGCGTAATCGGCTCACACTAGATCAAGGATTGGACGATGTAAAGGACGTTCAAGATTACCCGCAGAAACGTAGTGTCCCTGAAAATCTAAACGTATCAACGTTGTGCATATCTTCCTGTCGATGTTCGAAATATAGTCATTGAGCAGGCACAAGATTCAACTGTGAAATGTCTGGAATCATCTGATAACATTGTCGAATTATTGTTACATAAATGTCCTAAGTTCTCATAATCTCACTTGTTTTCAGTTGACTTATTCAGTGAGGGAGGAGAAGATATTATCTGCGGTAACTTCACTGCGAAGTGGAAGATTTTGCGTAAAATTGTTCATCAAGCAATAAGGTAATAAAAAAACAATTCGTTCTTTCTGTCACATAATATAGAGAGATACGGTCTCAACATAGACAAATGCTTCTGCTACAGTTTGTATTCTTTTTAACTTGCCAGTGTTGTTCGCAATTGACTAAGATGTCCGGGATAGTTTAATTGCCAGTACTTTTGCGACGACTTTGAGGTATTTAACTCAATATTGTCGAAGTATTTTAATATTTACTTTTTCACACTACTGGAATTTTGAATGTAACCATAAGTTGTAACGGATACACAAATTCACATCTAAGTCGCAATAACCTGACTGGCTACATACAGTCATATATTTAGGGAATTGCGTGTGGGTAAATGGATTGCATCCTAACAGCGAACACACCAGAGCTCAAAAATTGTGGAAATGTCAGCTTGTGTTCATCAATCACATCGTGAAACTGAACAATAATCCTACAAAACACAATATAGCAAGCTAGGTTCAAGGTATCACGTGGTCATTCACAAACTAGTCATAATTCTCAAAAAAGCATATAAAGTTAATGCTTAGTAAACCATATTCATGGCATCGGTGACATTGGGCCTTAGTTAGTGACCACTACCTATATCTGACTTATAGATTGATATATGGCGGGTGCCACATGTGGGGCAGGATGCGCTTACTATTTTCGAAACATTTGACATCACTTCTTGGTCTTCTGGCCAGAGGTCCATATATCTTTCTTTCATGAATATGACTTTGTTTGTGTACCGTCTATTTACTGTCTGTTCTGTGCTGTTTTGTGTCTATGTTTACAACTATTGTCTTACGAATTCTGACCTACTGTCATTGGATTATGGATTGTATGATTGCGATTATTGAAAACTGTACTGTAGATTGCACAAAGCAGATAATCACTCACCTACAACACACAGATGACAGGCTTGGTTAAACGTCCTAAACACATCATTTGCATACAATCAGATGGCATCCCATCATAGGTGAGGCTGATGAAAAATTTGTATTTACAAGTAACACTTTTAGGGCAGTAGCTTAACTGCTATCAAACTATGGCACATAGTCACATCCTCAAAAACTGTAGGTTACCATCCAAAGAAGAACAAAGTCTAAAAGACTTATTAGTGTCGAGACGGTAGCAGTTTCAGTTTACAACAGTTTTCCTGTCTTGTAGGAATTATGCAAGTGGAGACAAATTGGAAAAGCTAGTGACGAAAGATGCATTTCCTCGTCTTAAGAAAGCTATTGAAGATAATAATGGAGAGCCATTTGATCCACAGCCCTTACTGATGTTGTTAGTCTGCAATGTGATGGCGACAATGTGTTTTGGTCAAAAGTGAGTATATTGAACCTTTTACGATATCGGGTAGAGCTTTATGAAATTTACAAGGAAATTGATTGGTAGTAAGTTACCAGTAGTTTAAAACATTATATCGGTGCCTTTTGCAAGTTTTTATGAAAGTCAGGCTGCCAAAAATATCAGTATAAGAGCCAATCAGTGACTTTCGGCAGTTTGCACCTCAACGACAGAGTGACAGCCAGTCTTGTGGCAGAATTTCGGCAACATTAAAGTTTTGTGTCAAGGTATACCTTGATTGCATGAAATCACATTCTGAAATCATCAGTGTGTGTGTGACGTTAGGACCAAACAAGCTCAGATACTGTTGCACAAAAAGTCAGTCATGATTACTGACTCCCTTTGCTAAAAAGTGAAAACTTCTGCTGGGTACTTACTTCATTTGAAACTGCATGGTTTTGGTAAGTATTGTGATATAGTAGAGTTACATTTTGCAATGTGTCGGGAAATTTAAGGCACCTGCGATTGGCTCAGCCATCTCCACGGCCTCCGATTGTACTACTTGCTGAAGTAGAAATTTTCGCTCGTAAAATATAAACCAAGGGCGAGCTGTTTCAGATACTATTGGAGTAGACTATTTTTACGTTTATGGAAATACCCCTAATCTCATGTTCACTGCCAAAAGTATTCTTCTGCTGATCTCAGCAATAACACATTGTAAGTGCGTTGACAAGAGCAAATAGGCGTTCGGTTTCTAAATTGTGTTTTTACTTTCTCCTACCTTAATAGATTTAGCTAAATGAAATGATAGAGTTGAATAGATTACATTCAAACAAAAACGCACATCAATAGATTCTGACAGAAATTTAATCCAGCATTGTAAGGAGAAACAAACTTCTTCGAAATTTCGCCCTCACAAGATTATTGCAAAAAAGCATAGTTGGTACCAATGTCCCATAAGATCTGTCCTGTAAAAAAATGAAATTATCAAATATTGTCGCACTGGCGATTGATGACATCGCATTTTGACTTTTATTTAAAAGCTATATATCATCCGAATAAAAACAGTCCTCTAGCATCAACTGACTTTGTCATATCGTGTCAACAGAGTACCCAGGTGTCACGTCCACTTCCATGAGGGAAAATGCAAACACACTCTTGCAATTCCTGAAATTGTTCTACAGTTTGGAAATAACAGTACGCCAAACATCATATCATCTTCTCAGAAAACCAGTAAGGAAATAAACTTACTTATCTTTCAGTTATGAACTGGAAGATACAGAGTTCAAGGATATCTCAAAGTTCATCAAAGATGTCAACGAAAGCTTTGGAAGTGGTTTATTGGCTGACTTGGAGCCAATATTCAAGTACATACCAACCAATGGCCTTCGTGTATACAAGAAAATCTTAAAGGCGTGGTTTTCTCTTATCCAGTCAAAAGTCGATGAACATAAGATAAAAATGCACGAAGGTATGATTAAGACTTCCTTCAACTGACTGGCTGTTAAAAGATGTATTGTGTTCTAAGAGTCTCTAGAGAAAAGGGTAGCGTGGTCAACAAAATGCCATTTCTGACATATATTGTAAGAAGGGTAGATCACTATGATTTTTACACATCATCACCACCATCATCATTATTATCAGCATCATCATCATCACCATTATCACTACCAATGTATCCTCTGAAAAGGTAGAACGCGTCTGGGGGACAGAAATTATCTACCACTTATGGGGGTCATTTTAAAGCTCTTGACGAAAAAAAGTTTCATCGTCTTAGTTTTTCGAAAATCGAAAATTTTATTTGTCCCATAGAGTTAACACAGGGATGGCGGCCATTTTTGAATTTCAAACACATTGGGACATTGAGATATCTTAGGTAACTTCTCTCCCTGTTACCAAAGTGTGTGCGGCGACCCCTGATTTTTTATTCTTGCTTTGGTAAGAGAATGGTCGAAAGTTTATTGAAGAAAGTTTGAGCAGAAAAAGTCTTTCACCTTCGAGGCGCATATTACTCTCAACATAATGATGTCCATAAATGTAACAACAATATTTGTAATAAGATGCATCCATTTAAAAGTAATATCGTCCATAAATTATAATAAATATCTGCCATAACTGTAATAAAAACACTAACCTTAAAAGTTATAGCACAACACCGATAAATGAAATAACAACAACAATAGGTGTCATAATGAAATAAATCTACATATTATCGCCATTGAAGATTTGGTATTTAAAATCTATTAATATGTTATTATAAGGGTAGTTTATGCTTTTCCAGTTGATTTGTAGTACACAAACTTAACACTTTGCATATGTAGACAGTGGCGCCCCACTGCTTATGCTTTGATTATAAAGCTTTCCCGTTCCTTCTGACCTTGATTGGCAAACATACGTCATATTGGAGATTCATAATTCTCCTCTTCATACTTTCTTTCATTATTCAGAAAAATGGGGGTTGTTTTGGCGTTTGAAAGTTTTTGCTTATAAGAACAGTTTTTTCTTATTATGGCTCGTCATGCAAGTTACTAGATAGATTCGTATTCGTCAATGAACATTATATTTAAGATCATTGTGTTATGCCGATTATTCTTTATCTATGTGGAATATTTATCTACCTCGCATTTTACATTGTATATTAGTATGGTTATGTGATAATGACATAAAGGGAACTTCACAGATCTATTTTTGTTAGTGATACGATATAGTACATCTTTATCGTTGTGTGACAGTGGGTTATATGGCGATAAGCAAATGAATTGCTTGCGTATTGACCTTGGCTATGTGGTCACCTGCAACAATTTCTTTTTGTGCACCTCGGAAATTTGAAAGACTTAAACTTTTGCTAAAACTTTCCGTTAAGGAACTCTGAATCATACCCTTTCGAGATCAGGAATAAAACTATTGGTCACCCTTGGGAAACTTTGTACTACAGAAATCCATCATTTCAAACCCTGTGTTAACTCTATGGCGAAAAATTAAATTTTCAATTTTTTTTCAAAAATATGACGATTTATTTTTATTTTTATTTCTATGGTCTAGGGGTCGCATTTGCCCCTTTTCCTTTGTAGAAGGGACTAGGATTGTAATGTTGCTTGTACTACTAGGTTATACGTAATTTGGTGTTTATGGTACCAGAACTCTGGTTGATTGATTTTTTCGAGTTTGGATAAATTTCAAATCTTTGCTTAGTGCTTGTATTGACAATGGTTGTTGTAAAGGTTTTGTGAAAGAAAAGAAATTTTCACCTTCCGTTTGTTTCATGTGATAGGCGATACTCTGTTCTGTGTCAGGGGTAGTTGTCAGTGATGACCTCTAAGAAAAAATGTTTCATTGAATGAGAGAGACAAAACTTGGTTTCGGCTTGATCCGACGAGCCAACCATATTTCGTTTGGGGGTTTTTTGGCGGCTTCTCAACTGCTTTTGAGATTTTACACACCACCACCACCACCACCATAACTGTAACCCTAACAAATGTAATAATCTCAAAAAATATATTAACAACCATAAATGTTACATAATCAACCACAAATGTAATTGAACAGTCAATAATAATGTAACAGCACAACACCATAAATGTAGTATATACATTAACCATAAATGTAATACAAGCCGGATTTGATCATTTGTTTGCCCATGTCAGAGGAGATAAAAACACTGTAATACGAATTCCGTTTATACTGTATTCGGTATATCCGATCCTTAATCCAGTCTTTATTATCTTCACACAAATGAACAACACAAAGATGCAATCGCTCATTCATTCACAGATGACCACCGCTGATTTTTTGATTAAGTACCAAATAAACCTTGTTATAAGTGTTCTGTTTATCATCAGCGATTGAAGGTTCTGTTCACTGTTCTCTCTTCAGAGAACGTCTCTGACCTTGTCGATGACGTTCTGAAGATCCAAGCTGAAGCTAAGGCTGCAGGTGAAGATCAAGCTGATTTGTTGACAGATGTTAATGTACGACAAATAGTTGCAGATATCTTTGGAGGTAATTTACTTTTACCAATAAATGACTTGAAAAATGGTTTTAACAGTAATGTCATATAAATTTAGGCAGTTGTTTCATCGGATCAAATGGCCGTTGGATAGAGTTAAGTTCATATGAACGATGAAACATTGGATAATTATAATCATATTGCTTCTCTTTAGCCGGGATTGACACAACTATGAATACCATGTACTGGTGCGTAGCCTACTTGGTAAACTACCCGGATGTGCAGACAAAGGTACAAGAGGAAATAGATGACGTCATCGGACAAAGACTACCGATGATATCTGACAAGGGTAAATTACCGTACTGTGAAGCAGTAATTCACGAAGTCATGAGAATAAGAACAGTTGCACCTATCAGTGTTCCCCATGAAACAATCGAGGAGACTTCGGTTGGTAGGTATACTTCTTAAGAAGGCTCTCATAACAGGACAAATGCGTTTAAGTGTCCTTACTTAGATGTGTGTAGCTTCTCTGTGTAAGAGAAATCTGGAGGAGTGTTTTTACTGGCAAAAGCATTTTGAATTTTTATAAGACAACTGGAAAAAGTATTTTGAATTTTTATAAGACAATGTCGTGCTCTTGTTACTATTGCTTTATTAAAGGTAGGACATGAAAACTTCAGTCATGGACGGGTCTCCGCCAACTCTAACCAAAACACCAAAAGTAAAAGAAATTAAATGCCACTCATAACTGACACATCAGGCTTCTGAAACACACAAAATAAGATTTACGATTACAGAAGGGGTAAGGATTGTTCTCATCCAGGCCAAAAGCTATGATTTGGACAATATTCTTACCTCAAATGCTGTCAATAAACTCAACTGAGACAACAAGATTCTGTTGGAAAACAGATATTGAAAATTCCGCCCTCAGTCGTGGCTAGCGTTGGAGTTAGTAGAGACCCTTACACGACCGAATTCAGTCTGATTATAAGTCTCCCACATTATTTGCTTGTGGGGTAAAGTTCAATAACGACGTCGACGAATGTACAACAAATTTGTATGCCCAGAAAAGATGATCACTTAACTCAAGTACTCTAGTTCAGCAGCTAAGATCAGGTCAACGATCAGGCAAAAGTTTCCTAAACATGATTTATCACCTTTGCCATATACCACGTGACAAAACAGCCTAAGCAAATAACGATATCAAATGATACGATGACAATCATTTGAGCGGCGTATTGTGCGTACTGATACTATGTCTCCAGGCCTTTAAAGAGTCCCTCCCTCAATGTTTATTAACTAATTTTTCTGTCGATAGCAAAAAGCATTTCAATACTGGTAGTCATTACCTGTCAAATATGAATTACGGTTGCAATGAAACACTTTTTTTTCAATTCAATCAGACGCAATTTCATCGCTTATGGAAATGAGATACCACGAAAGTGATCCACAGTTGAAGTCATGATGGCATAAGATATCTAGAGTGTTTTACATTCGCTGACATTTAGGAATAATTCTTACGTAGGTGGCTACAACGTTCCCAAAGGAACTCAAATATGGACAAACCTGTGGAAGATTCACATGGATGAGAAATACTGGAAGGAGCCCGAGGAATTCCGTCCGGGTAGGTTGAGTTAATTACGGACGCAATTTCTAACACTAGGTCACTGTGCAGCGAGAAGGGAGAGTGGGACGATAGCTCCTTTAATCCCAGCAAATGACTTTCTTGTTATTCATAAAGTTCACAATAGCCCTAAGTGTGTTGCGTAATGTCATCTTGTTAGTACACATTGAATGTTCCGAATGTTCCAGCTTGCAACATGACAATTCGTTGAACTCAAGAAAACGAAGAGGACATTTAAATTAATTACTCTTTTAGTTCATTTAAAGTAACTTTGTCGAATGGCAATTGCATTGAACTTCTTGTCATTCGTTGTACATATTTTTAGGTTCAAACAACATGATCTAGTGAGTGCTCGCGAAATCTGTTTCCATAGTTGATGTAAACAAACAACACCAAGGGGCTTCCTGTCATTTGTAACATTCTGGTCTAGGTTGTGTGATAAATTGGGGTGAAACATTCAATAGGAATATATTATCTAATAAAAAACGCTATTGCATGATGAAAAGGTTTTACATGCAAAGAATGGTTTACTTTTCATATAGCCTAACTTGTCATTTTATTCTGATTGTAGAACGATTTTTGGATGGAGATGGCCAGGCTTTGCCGAAACAAGACAGTTTCCTTCCTTTCTCTGCCGGACGTCGTGTATGCGTTGGAGAGGTTTTGGCAAAGAATGAAATGCTACTGATATTCATCTGCCTATTTCGACAGTTTACTTTCTTACCGCCACCAGGCAAGGAGAAACCAAGCTTGAAACCAACTTTTGAAACTCTTGTTACCAGATGTATTCCGTACGAAGTAGTAGCTAGGGAACGCATTTCTGAAGAATCTTGAGCTTAACTAGCCCGGTTTCATCATTCTTGAGAATACGTCTTGATGTACTGATGAAATTCGATGAAATATTCCACCCAAAATTTGGGCGGTAAAAGTATGAATACATATAATTATGTTGGATCAGAAGATATCACACACAAACAAGCTTGTCCATATTATTCAAATAAGAAACAGCTATCTTCAAGGATGGATACGTACCTACCAGACTCATTTTACTCATTTGTGAGTACCAAAAAGGTCAAATTCGACCGCCTTTCATATTTTTTACCGTCATGTTCTGTATCTTACCCAAATTATGGTGCAAATCTTTGTCATCGTATTACTGGAAAACTTATTTGAAAGTATATAATGCAAACTATGAAAAGGTTCAAAGTTGGCAAATATTTTGATGGTATTACTCAAACACTATCTTCAAATGAAAAACAAAACAAAACATTTATTCCTGGCGAAGATACAAGTAATTGAGAAGCTATTTTCGACTTGACAAACTAAATTGCCTTTGTGCTAATTATGGTTTGAGGAAGGATAGGAAACGAAAGTGTATATAATATTACAGAAACATCAACTAACAAAATTTGTTTGTCGTCCGCGTGCTGGTAGCTTTTAACATAGACCGTCGAGTATATTAAGAAAACAAACACAATGATATTACTCTTACAAATGAAAATGATATTTTTCCAAAGGAAATCGAATAAAAATTCAGCTTATGTCACTACAATTGTGTTTTCTGTCTGTTTGTTTTTTCCCCTGGCTGGCTGGTAGGTTTTTCAAAAATCCAAGGACGGCAAACAAAGAATTTTCTTTAAATGACCTTTAAATAATTGCATTAGAAACAATGATATCAGTATCAAAAATATGCAAATGAGGTAAAAAAGGGGAAAATTCTGCAAATTGCTAAAACTCGGTAACCGTAGGCCAGATTTGGTTGGTAATTATGCAGGTGTTTGAAGGTGACCTTAGTAAGAGTTGTTCAAATTTTGAACAATTTTCAAAGTGGTATCTTTGAGGCAATTTTTCCAGTTTTTGGTCGAAAAGTCTTCTTCTCTGAAACTGCTGGTCCCACTGCTTTGGAGCTTTGTATGCATCATCTTAAAGTTGGCTTCTGTCAGATTTGTTCAAATTTTGTTCAAATTTTCAGTTTTATTGTTGGGCAATTTTTTCCCATTTTTGGCCAAAAAATCCTTTTCCCTTTAATTAGGGTTTCGAGACCACGGGTCCGAAACCCTCTAGTAATCGTTCCGTTTTTTATTATTATTATTATTATTATTATTATTATTCTTTTTCTTCTTCTTCTTCTTCCGTCCTCTAAATGCAACTGCCACGCGAACACTGTTGCACCTAGAGACTTCAAATTTGGCACATAGGTAAAACTCCTCACAAGTAATTTTTTGATAACATGACCATAACAATGGGTCACGTGACCTGGCAGCCATATTGAAATTAAACTTTC
>LD357994.1:9051-28184 GCA_001465055.1 Ptychodera flava
CAAGCTTGAGAACCTCAGTTCATCTCTAATGTAGATTTAAACTTCCAAGGGTCAGTAACTGAATTTTGATAAGTTTCTGTATTTTTGTTATAAATTAATCTAAGCTTTGGGAGCATGCTATGATCAACTAAATGTTGCCGGAGAATAAGCTTTCACAGATGTGTAGTCTCCCTCATCAGATGCAAGGGTGGAATAAAAAATTAAAGCTGAAAGCGACAGAACATTCAGGGTAAAAATAACCACTCTGAATTACTGAATTTTCTGAAATTTTCACTCTGAATTTTCTGTCACTTTCTTCTTCAATTTTTCAGTCCCCCTCGCATCTAATAAAGGAGACTTTACGTCTTTGAAAGCTTATGCGCCTGTAAAATTTAGTTGATCATAGCCTACTACCAAACCTAAGATTATTTTGTATTGTAGCTCAACATGTCTCTTGTTCTTAGCAACTAGTTTTTAGCTTTGCTGTCAGCTAAATAGGTGGATGTGTAGCATCGTCCTTAAATTTGTACATCCACAGATTTTTCTTCAAAACAGCCTGTACGAATCCTTTAATATTTGGATTGCAGCTTCCCACGGATTACCCTAATCAGATATGTTCAAATTATATTGAAATATGCAAATTTATATTTTTGAGGCTAATTTTGCTATTTTTTGGCAAAAATCTTCTTCTTTTTTACTGATGTCTTCAATATTTGGTAAACATGTCCCTAAGAATGAACTTAGTCAAATTTGTGCTAGTTGTGATGAAATATTCAAATTTTTATATTTCATGGCAATTTTTTTCATTTTTGGTCAAAAAATCTCTAAAAAATCTTCTTCAAAACTGCTAAGTGAACAGCTTTGATATTTGGGACATAGGCCTCTACTGATAGCATTTTTCACATTGTTCAAATTATGCAAAAATCTACAACTTT
Organism: Ptychodera flava; assembly: GCA_001465055.1. Taxonomy (NCBI): domain Eukaryota; kingdom Metazoa; phylum Hemichordata; class Enteropneusta; family Ptychoderidae; genus Ptychodera; species Ptychodera flava. The sequence goes on from LD357994.1 coordinate 9,966, forward strand.
GTATTTTTAAGACATTAAAGACATTTCAGATATTTTCAGGGCATTAGGGATTACCATAATATTCAGGTTATGATGTAATCTACATTTTTTTATTTTAAGGGTGATTTTTACCATTTTTGGTGAAAAAAATTTGTATAAAAATTAATGGCAGGGTACAACAATTTGAAAGGTCTTTACGAATATGTTTTTAATTTCTGAGAAGTAGATTTTGAAATGTCACAGATTTATTTCAGGGTTTATTTAAAGATATTACAAACAAAAAAACCTTTTTGTTTATGAAGGACTTTGATGGACAAGGAAATAGGTTATACCCCGCCAAGGACCCACTTTCCCCACTTTCTGCATGTTGTGCCTTACTGTGACACTTTGACAACTTGACATCTTGTGTTTACTTTAGTGTGGACAACTACATACCATGTGCACTAGAGAAGCCTTGACTAACTTTTTTCCTTCAAAATTTACTATTGTCTATACAAGAGGAAGATTATCTTTAAGAAACCATCTTGCAAAAATGGAGTATGCATTTCATACATATACATGTTTTCAACTCGATAAGTATGCCAAATTTTGAGCTTTTTCAGATTTTTTTTGTACGTTTTAAGCAAGTATGAACATAAAACGTAATCCACAATATTTATGTAAAACCTGTTTTGTCATTACTTTGTTGATATTTTAAAAACGATCTACAGTGTCTATGGCGATTTTTAATGCTTACGTTTTTGATAGGAGGGTGTTAACACCGATGGTATTTTCCTCTGACAAATTTTGCATACAAAGTGGCAATGTTTATTTGCCCATTTTACAGTAAGTTATTGTATTTTACTCAAGAAATGTTTTGTGTATTTTTAGAATAAAATAATTTTACTAGTACTGAATATCAGTGGTCCGTAATGTTATTTCAAGGCTTGAACACCCCCAGGATGCCCCAAAATTAAAGGTGTTCAACAAGCGCGCTTCATGTGTTCTAGCCTTTAACACACTTATCGTTGAACGGCGTCCATGCGTTCAAAAAGTGTTACAGCCCTTTGAACGCGTGAATGCGTTCAATTTCTTGAACACATGTCACGTGCAACGTGTGTTCAGATATGGAACACCATGGTGTTCAATATAATGTCTGATGAACACGTAGCGTTCAAAATCTGCACACGTGCGTTCAAAATTGAACGTTTGTTGAACACGTAGTGTTAAATTTCTGAACGTCTGGACGCGTTCAAAAAGTGTTACGAAAAGGCGTTTAATTGATGTTCTATCCTTGAACACTTAACTTTACAGTGTAGATGGGCAGTCTCTGTCTTCAGACACTGTTAAATTAATACGACAAAATAGCCCTGAAAATAAGGTAAAAATGCAAAGTATTCCTTTTACGTCGAATGGAGTCATTGAATTAAACCTTAACAATGTAAGCTATCGGACAACTGGTGAGTGAGATTGTGTTCTGCTACACAGGTAAGAAATTTGGACCAAAAGTTTACATTTGCGAATGTAGTCATGTCATCATTGTAAGGAGCACACGTTTCATTTCATGCGTTCCACATAATCATATTGAGACTTCTCGAACAAGGTATGATTATTGCTAACAGATAGCAGTACGTATAATAATGTTATCTTTGACAAAATAAAACCTGATCTTATACAAATGCATTTGTCAAAATACCACCTGCCGCTATACACATGGAAGCCATGCCAACTTGTTAAACTCTCAGCTATTGAACATTATATACGGATGGAGCAAGAAACTGAATTTTATTTATAGAGACAAAACCACTGATCAGATATGCTTAAAGTACTATGCCCCTCTTAATTTGAAGATTTAGTCTTTTGCTGAAGCTTAGTAATTCTCAAAGTCTTAGTTTTTCGAAAATCAAAAACTTTATTATTCCCTATCGCGCTAATACAGGGATAGCGGCCATTTTGAATTTCAAACATTATGAAATCTTGGGTAATTTGTTTTTCTAGTACCAAAATTGGGGCGATGACTCCTGATTTTTTCCTGTTTTTTGAAAGATTGTGGATAAAAGATTCATTGAGGAAAGTTTAAGCAACTATTTTAAAAATCTTAGTACACACATTTTACTTCTCTGCAGGTATACCTCAGCATGCGGCATGGAGTGTGGTTTCTTCCTCGTATCTGCCGGAATGGTCTACCCTACGACATTAATCTGTTTAGTCGGTCGGCGTCTCAAACACAGCTAATCACACTGTTAGAGAATGTATGTAAAACAAGAGTCGGTGACCATGTTAAATTCGGTTTACAGGCAAGTTGTAAACTATAAAACAGTTTGTTAAAGGGAGCCACAGAAAACTTCGAATGCAACGTTAAGTATGGGTAAAGAGAATACATTAAGTCTAACGGTACATTCCAATCGAACATTTCAAACCATATTTATTTGTTTGTTTTTTTGGTTTGTTATTAAAGTGTGCATTGCATTGTAAGTTCCTTCACCTGATCAGTGTTATCAACTGTACAGAAGTGCAGTTACTTTGGGCAGCAATACATTGTAACTCCTGCTTATATCACAACAAATCTGTAGAATGTTTAACTTATGCAATGGGGTGTTACCTAAGAGGAGCTTTCCCTAGGAATATGTCATTACATACCCAGGGGTAATCGTCGTTGTTCAGGTGCACCAAAACATCTCAAACGTGAACTAGTAATGACCCTGTGTTCCTGGAAATTAACACGTTCCCTTTCTCTGATAAGAGTCCGATTCTTTATTATGTTTGACATGGCAAGCAAAAACTATCACATTTGATTCAGCTACTTAATAGGTTAGAGCTCAATTTTCAGTTAGTGCAAAACATTTGACATAATTCTACTCCTGTCGCTATAAGATTGGGCCAGATTTTGTAAAACTTGGTATGTTCGGCATTGGTAGCCTCAATAAATATCGCGCTTAGTAAGCAGAATGGCGATTACCTGGCAGGCGCCTATCACAACCAATAACGTAGTAACTAACCGATAACGTATTAAACCATATAACGTAGTAAAAATTTACCGATAACGTAGTAAATCAACCGATAACGTCCGAGTTCACTATATCACTGTATTTCCATCTCGACTAAGACAACAAAAACACACGCAAACAAAGACGTTTTCGGACAGAAATTTTAAATACATGTGAACAAAATTGGTATTCAGAGTAACAAGATCAGTTGTAATAAAAATTACAATGACTGAAACTTCGAAATTGTACGCGAAATTAGACTAATCAGAGTCCGAGTACGGCTGTCAGATCTACGGTTAATGAAACACTGTGATGTACGGACATCTGGCGAAGAAAGACGCTGTTAAGAGTTGTTTTCTGAGGCCGCGATGTTGAAGACTCCTCCGGTGATTTAATAATAGAACGGGTAACTGGTTTTGAACTTGCTGGCTACACCTTTGCAAGGATTTCGAAGTACTGATCGCCGCTTTGTCGCAGGAGCCGATCTATCACATTTGTCTTTGCCATGGCCGACACAGGTATTGCACTGTTGCTTGTCGATGTGCTCGGTCACGGCACGGTCCCTCTATCACGGTCCCTCTCTCATGGACCGAGGTCACGGGTTGAATTTGTAATCAACCCAACTCAATATTACTCATTTGCCGTTGTTGATCTTCGTATGCTAGTGGTTTATTGTAACTGGATACCGATCGCGAATCTACATCATATTCTTCATCGCTGTTTCTGTATGCTGACGTAAACTGGCAAGCTTTACGTCACGGTCGTCGGTCAAGCTCGACTGGTTTGGAAACTCTCAAGTCTACAAGTTTGCATTGTTATTGTCCAAAGCCAGTCGTTGAAAACAGCAACTTCGGGACGCATTTTCATAACGGTGTTTCCGTTTTGTTTTGTTTGTTGTTTTTTTTTTGCAACCAGACGTGAGCTTTGAAGTCTTCGGTCGAGACCGCAGCAAATCTTGCTTCGCCGGTACAACGCTTCCATCGTAGTCACAGTATTTTGCTTCGTCCGTGCCCAGGATATTAGTTTCACTTCGATAATAAAATTATGATTCCAAATTATCGAAATAAATACACTTCTGCCGATCGTAATAATTATTTTCTTCCAAAGATATACAATCCGCTTGAGTATTTATTGTTGTTCAGGAGCCGGCGACAGTATTTGCCAATAGAAAGTAGTACGGGATAATAACTAGTTTGCATAATTTAGCGTGAAATAATTTCTTAACCATGGTTTTCTATGTAAACATTATTTAATGGCACGTGACCTTTTTCTTAAATGAATTGAAGTTGATAAAACCCGTGAAATACTTTGCTAAAAGCAAGCAATTAGTAAAATAATTTAAAAGCAGTGATAATTAGCTCAATCAAAAGCTAACATACTTAGAAAAGTGTCACTGTTTTAGAAAATGCAAAAAGTATAGAGGGACTATATTATCTCTGTCTGTGAAAATACCAACTTTATTTCCTTGTCAACAAATTGGTAATCTGTGGTTCATATGATCTTGAACTCAATGTCAGTAATACAAATGACATCATTATCGACTTCAGGAAAGTCAGTCAGCCAACTATTCCCATCGTGATTCAAGGCAGTGAGGTTGAAATTGTGTCTGTTTTTAAATATCTTAGAATTCAATTCTCCAATACTTTGTCTTGGCAGACAAATACAGAGTCTTTAATTAAGAAAGCTCAGCAACGCCTGTATTTTTCGAGATGCCTGAAGAAATTTGGCTTGAGTCGTGTCATTTTGATTAACTTTTACCGCACTACAATTGAGAGTATTTTAACATATGCTATAACAGTCTGGTTTGGAAATATCACTATTGCAGAGTTTCATTCACCAGTAAAAGTCGTTAGCACTGCAGAGAAGATCATTGGTTCAGATTTACCTTCATTGCCATCAATTTATCGATCCAGGACCATTCGGAAAACCACATCTATCATTAATGATGAAAATCATCCAGCCCATAAATATTTTGAACTTTTACCTTCTGAGCGACGCTTTCGATGCATCAGAACAAAATCTGAACGCTTTCGCAAGAGTTGTTATCCATCAACAGTTCGAATTTTAAATCAAATGTAATATATTTGTTTCACATTTCGTATTTTTAGTCTTTGTATTTTAACGTGTGTTTAGTTTTAGTATTTTTATTCCAGTTTATGATATTTTTAATTCTTTCACGTGAAAAATCAATTTCCATTGTATTTGAATGCATATGGCAATAAATAAATAAAGTCTTATTATTATTATTATTATTATTATTATTATTATTATTATTATGTAATTAATATAAGTATTATATAGAAATAATAACGCGAATAATAATAGGTTCAATTTCCGTGAAAATTTCACCATTAGGGTATTTTTGGTCGAAAAGACCAAATATGATATCGATTTCACTGCCCCATGTTTCCATGGTAACAATTTTAGGGGTTGAAAATTTCAATTTTTCTAATATCCCATGAAAAGTTACTTTGATTGATATGAAAATTATCTAGTGGGGGAGTTCGGGTCAGAGAACACAAAAACCAGACTTATTTTAATGTTTCAAGTTGCCATGGTAACTATTTTGGCATTGAAATGTTACTTTTTCCCTAATTCCTATTAAAAATGTACTCGGACATAAATCCCGGTATTTTGGGAATAACCTCATTATTATACACCTTTTTAAATCCAACTTTACCTAAAAAATCAAAGTTAAAGCTTTTTGGGGATGCCCGTCCCGCACTGCACTGAGCGATCGCGAGCAAACTGAGAACGCGTTAGGCCTAAGCGCGTCCGCTAAGCACACAGAACGAAATTTCAAACCCGCGCAGCGCAGTGTACGTGTTAGAAATTGTAGGTCGGCAGCATAATTTCACCCGAATTCACAGGCTTTTGATTCACCACTACTAACTTTGTGAAGTACCAACTGTTTAGAAGTATTGCCCCGCATTGACGTAATGGTGTTTTGAGGTCAAAGGTCAAATAGCGTCCAATAACACCTAAAGTTATTGTACTCCGCGTCAAAGTTATTGGATTCTGCGTCCTCTGATACCGAAATTTACTGTACGAAGAAAACTCCATAGATTGCAGACGCAGGTGTATAACAATAAAAATAATGTGTATAGGGGCCATTCTGGTCAAAATTATGTTTTCCGTTCAGTTTAGTGTATTAGAATTAATTTTATATAGACCAGAAATAATTTTTCAAGCATTTTTAATTTTGTTTCATGCAGTCATCTCAAATAAGTGTTATATAGTATATTACTAACTTATTATGCATTCATCGAATCGAGTTTATGCCTTCAAATTAATTTCATGTGATAAAATTAATTCTTATAGTATCTCAAATTAATTCAATGAACCCAATACCCCTTAGTACCCAAAGTACCATTATTTGTCACAAGCAGTAACAGTAGCACAGTTTTTTTTATTTAACACATGATTCACTGGTCCTTATTTATTTTATGAATTTACAATTAATGATTTCTTTGCCTCATTCCAGGAAGAATAATGAAGACAAATTATTTCTGATTACTAAAATTATGACCATATAGTGGTGCATTAGTGTGACCTGGCGTGACCCCATACACTCTATGATTAGCTAGATCCCTTTCCATGGTAGCAACGGCTAAATTTGAACATGGTGCCTGTATACCTTTGAACATTTTTTTTTAAATCCAGCAGGCCAAGACAAGGGGGAAATACTACAAGATAAATGATTCACGTTTAATACTGTCCTACTTGACATAGTATAGGGCCCTCACTTGTGCGAACGTCGTAGGAAACACTTATTGCAACAATTTACCCTAAACATAAAGAATCGGCTGTCAATTAAACTGCGGTTGCTAACCAACCGGGGGTAAACAGTGAGACTAAACGTGCCCAGAAATACGAACGCAATAATCGTTTTGACGTGTGCCAACTAACTCACCATTAAAACATGTAAAACCGCAAAGATTAGTAGTTTTGGCGTGTGCCGGCTAATCGGCTAACAAAAAACAGAAAACCGCAAAAAGTGATAAAGAAATGTAAATAGCTATGGAATATTTTCTATAAAAATCTCTACATATGTATATCAACCTGGGGAATAAGATTTTGACCTGTGGCTGTAGCTCAATGCTCAATGGAATAGCCAGTATTATTGTAAAAGGCGATAGTCATATCAAACTATTGACATGCGACAAAAATAATCAATCTTTCCACCTTTCAGCTTGGTGAAAAACGCATTTATTGATTCGCCAAAGGCCTGTGGATTCACTTATTTTTGCACAAGTGCTACATGGACATAGGAAAAAGTTCGACTCACCCTCTCGATTGTTGAGAATATAACTGACTGTTTATGTGAGTTCTCGAATCCAAAACTGTAGCCGTGCTCAAATACAAATGTCTTCTCATTAAATTACGTCATTGTATACAAGAGTTAGCATTCCAAAGTCTGTCACCCTGTTTTTTACGAAGTTTGGAGAAGGACGGCATTTCCATCTGAATGATTGAACGACGTGAAACACAAAATCCCATCGAATATGTTCCGGCAATGTAGTATGTACAGTAGAAATACGCTGCAGTTACGTAAGCTTATAAATAAGCTTATACTCCACAAAATGGCCACAGGCGGCTTGAACTTTCTAAAAGGATTTCCTGAACGTCCTACTTGGTACCTTAACACTCACATGTGATATCCAGAAAAGTATTCTCTGCAGTAATTCCAGTTTCTGTCAACATTCAACTGTTCAACGACACGATAGCACGAGCTTTACTGACACGCGCACATAGACTCAATTGCGCATGCTCTCTGAAGGGCGTGCGCGTGAATTGCGCGTATTCCAACAGTGAAGAATGCGAATCGCAGGGTCTCTGCAAGACTACACTGGCAGGGCGAAACATGCGAGATGCAAAAAAATGTTTATTCTGCAATGCCAATATTACGCGTACGAGGTTCGGTGGTCGCAGAAAAGAAATTTCTCTGCACAGAGAGAGAGAGAGAGAGAGAGAGAGAGAGAGAGAGAGAGAGAGAGAGATTGTTGATCTATGTTGGAAATCTTTTTCATAGTCGTGTGTTTTGATGGAAGACAATTAAACTAAAAACAAAATTAAATTTAACTGATTGAACGTGTATCCATAAAGTTCGCACAAAAGTAAAAAAGTCTAGGCCTGCTGGTATCGCTTAAACTGCTGCTTAATGTCACTTTTCTGACAAGCATTACCCCTTGGGTTAATGATATCCCCGTCTCTCCGAACAGTAAGCTTATGATGCATAATTCTGCGCTGCACATACAACAATTGGAAGTCACACGATTGACAAAATTAAAATAAACAACACCTCTTTTTCAGAATTCCAACACAGCTTCAATGAACTGTTATTAGATTTCTATATAATACTTATAGCCCCTAAACTTGTAATAATAATAATAATAATAATAATAATAATAATAATGATAATAACAATAATAATAATAAAGAATTTTGTTAAAATCAAAGAATAAACAAAATAAATCAAAATAATAATAATAATAATAATAATAATAATAAAGAATTTTATAATGCGCTTATCTCAATAGGGAGCTCTAGGTGCAGGACAAAATACACTATTCCTTAAAAATATGTCTTGAGGGCATGGCGGAATGAAATATGTGAATCCATATGGCGTATGTAGACAGGCAGACTTTTCAAAATTTTCGATCCTGAGTGCGAAAAAGGCCTTCACTAAAGGATTTTGTAGCAACACGTGGCATTCTAAAAAGACATGCGTCAGATGAAGAACGTAGGTGTCTTGAGGGAGTATACATTTGCAAAAGGTCAGAGAGATATTGTGGTCCAGTCCCTGAAACCAAGTCGAAAAAACTGTAGGATGTTTGTACTGTGTACGACTAGCAACGGGCAACCAGTGTAGCGATTTCAAAATAGGTAGTATGTGGTGTGATTTTTTTGCATTATACATAAGACTAGTAGATGCATTTTGAACACGTTGCAATTTGTCAATGAGGTGTTTTGGGCAGCCAGAAAGAAGACTGTTGCAGTAGTCTAAACGAGATAGGACAAAAGCAATAACAAGAGTCTCAGTGGCTTGACAGTGAGCAAATGCCGACACGTCAAGTAGTTTCACGCATACATACGTAGATTTTATTGTATGAAATTTGATTAAGGTTCTTTCCTATAAGTATCAGGTTGGGACAAACCATTTGTGGTGACCAGTAAAATTTGTTTTCGTGTCGGCATTTGGAGACCAACTCGGAACGCTTGTTTAACACTTTCACTGCGTAATTAATTTATATACGTGCATTCCTGTGCGTAGTTTTCTATGGATATATAGCCTTATAAATATTGATTTACATGCATGAGCTGTATCTTTGTAACTATACGAGTATTCGGGACAATTTTTTTAGTGAGTATTGCAATATGACAGAGCATCATAAAAATGAACAAAAAGTCACGTGACTCATCTGGAAGGTCACGTGATAGTGGCGGCCATATTGGATTTTAGGAAAAAATTCAAAAAATGTTGCATTTTTTGTTATTTCAATATATAAATGTATTTTTTGTCAACGTAACACTTATAAAATTACCACTTACATTATATTAACTCAAATTAAGCAGGGGAAACACATAATCTAAAACATATTCAACATAAATGAGGTAAATATGTATATTTATTACAAGTTCATCTTCGAACAACAGGTATCACCTGACATTCAAAAGAGAGATGTATTATATATATGCTTATATACTTGTAGCTAGTCCGATGTGTAATTGTCACTGATAGATTGATGTCGTACAACATCCACAGGATACCCAATCAACATTTATGACGTTTGTCACCGACCCTTTGTAGCACCTTCTCTCAGCATGCTCAGCTGGCCTACCTTTCTGTATTGCTTGCAATCTCTGTGTTTGCTCAACTGGTTCGGGAACATATTCAAGTTCGGTATTAGAGCTTTAATTTGAAATTTGACTTCCGCTATCTCCGTCGAGTTCAGTTTCACGACCAGTGAAAATTCAACTATCAATGTCTAGGAAAACATGCTCAAGGGCTTAGTCAGTGTTAAACTGTGCCCGCGTCGCCATTTTTAAATACCCCCTGACAGAAAAATAACAACTGATCACACGATCCTTACAAATTACGGCGGAGAAATGACCGAGTATGGCGGCATTTGTTTACAAATTTTGCGCGCATGCTCATTTAGGTTTGACCTCTACCTCGTACGCTACACTAGGCTTGAGGAAATAGTCAACAAACATGATGTAGATCAGACAAAGCCAACGTATATCGAACGCATATAAACGCGTACGTTCTTGGCGCGTTTACGCGCCTCCCGCAGTCTGGCCGTTTGCGCAGAATGCGCCCTCCTGCGGTGAAAGTGTTAAAAGGCTGGACCTATCTGCATTGATTACGAATAGCTTCTCTGTAAGGCAAAGATTGCATTTCTTTGACACATTTGAGTAACTGCTTGCTTTCGATAGGATTGACCATGATATACTAAATTGTCTCTCCTGAGATTTCTATATTTGTATCATCAGCATTCATTCATATCCGTTCTCTGACGTATCTGATTATGATAATAATGTACATTTTACAAGGTACACACGCCAAACTTATCACTTCTTGCCATTCCATAACTGAATTTATACAAATGTCCCTGATTTTAACATGTATTGGCTATAATAATGAGACTGTAAGACTTTTTGGGAACAGGATTGGCAAACTTCTAAATTTGACTGTGTGTTCTACTCAGCACCACATTTGTGTTAGTCGATGGAAAACATGATCTAGAGTTTACCTTAGGAGATATGTGACAGCCAAGTTGTTATCTGTTAATGTTTTTTGTCGCATTTACAAGAGAGATTTGCAATTCCTGATTTTCGAATTGCGAACTCTCGTGAGATTTAAGTTTGTGCGCATGCGCATTGACCGCAATATGCGTACTTCCGAACAGATGGTAGGACATATTTTTCAGCGACTGTCATAAATTTACTCAGTGGTTGCTAAGAAGATGCCCGAGTTCCAGTGTGCAGTACGGGACTGCAAAGCTCACACCCGGAAACTCCTAAATTTAGGAAAGTACCCATGGATGTCTGGGGTGACTTTTCATCCATTTCCCCATCGGATATCGCAGAAATATCTTCGCCGTAAGTGGATCGATAGTTGCCGTCGAGAACCGTCCTGGCTCCCCAACAAATTTTCAAGAGTTTGCTCGCGGCACTTTGATTCTGACAATCTCCCTTGTCCTGGCGACTGGAGTCACAATATTGTGCCTCATAAATTTCCGTATAATGATTGGGGCCATTCTTCGGATCCATCCCGTCCCAGAAACCAGTGGCAGTTAAACCGAGGGGTCGAGAACCATAACGTACTACAGCCAGCGGAGGAGTTGCATGATCTGGTGGTTCTGGAGACCAACTCAAGCCCATCTCTTGAACTTGAAGTTGAGTATCATCACGGAACTCAAAAACGTATTCCGCCTGTCTCCATGAAAGGTGAGTTCATCATTTTTAACGTCCTGCTTGCGAAGGTTGCATCTGATTCTGAATGTAAGTATTTTTATTGCCTATTTGTATATTCATCACGCTGTCGATCGCGTAAGATGGGTACACTGGCCATTTCATCATTGTCGTCTGCTGTCAAAACGTGCCTATAAATAGTTTGCGTGAAGGAAAATTCGAATAATTTTGGATAGAGAATGGACAAACATGTTTTATTACGGTTATAAGTAAGTCGGGATGCTATAATTTATAAAAGTAAGTCGATTTTAAGCATTTAGTGAATCTTTGTGACCTAAATATTACTTTTTACTGCGCGTATGCGCGCGCGTCAAATGTGTCCTTTGTGTTAGCGTCCGCGTCCATATACGCACATAACATGTCTTTTATTTATTTATTTTTTTGCGGTGGGAACGAACGTGTTCCACAGAAATAATATAGTGGCTTTGCCGAAAGTGTGTTTTTCATATTTATGATGAATTCTAAGGCGATATTGGACCGGATACCATACTTGAAAAGTCCCTACCAATATCCCAGGCAATGTTTCTATTTTCCCATGGGTAGACATTAATTAAGAACTTTCAATGTTTTCATTGACCAGCACATACCATGCCATGCTAATCCAGTCTCCCTACAGTCTTTCAAATTCATAGAGAATGAAAAAAAGGAGACTGGCGGAAGGTAAGAAGGACAATGTTTTCTAAGGAAGATCGGAACATTGCAAGGGAAGTTGATAGTGGGGAATTACCCACGTAGGTCTTGTAATTTTACAGTAAATGACTGTATTCCTCAAATGTATAGTTGCCAAATTGAGAAATAAATAATCGATTTTGCCATCTTTTGATTGTCAGATGGAGTCTTTACTGTCACCAGCCCACCCAGTGAAGATCACTTATATTGCAAAACTGATGTGGAGGAAGTTTCCAGTGTATGTGTTGCTACTCAAACAGAAATCACAGGTATCCACAATCTTCTTTTAGAAAACCTTTTCTGCACAGTGTTTTATATATTTGATACTGTTATGAGATTTCATTGTACCTTGTTTTTATTGTGTACCCATCCCTTTCAGATAGCTATCTGTTCCTCATTTTATTATTTGTGCACTTATCTCTTATTTCCTTCATCCCCTGGGCCTGTCTCTCTGGCCAGGTCCTTTGATTCTTAATCACAGTTCTGTTGTTGATACACAGAAAGGATATTTTATTCGCAGTCTAAAATTACAGGCAATAACAGATAATGTCCCTTTTAGACAGTAAAGTGAAACTTGTTATTTTTTGATTTCAGGGTCACATCTATTACAAATTAAAGAAGAAAATTTGCTTTTACAACAGAAGATTCATAAATTGGAGACTGTTCTAAATGACACTGAAACACTACGGCGAGACTTGACTGTTGAAAGTATTCTTAAAGATGATAAGAGCTGTATGAAATACACAGGTAGAGTATTTTCTCCTTGAATCATACTTACACCATGAGATAGACAGTTTATATCAACTGTATCAAGGTATTGACTGCGTATAGATGACTCTTACTTGAGTTTCCATTTCAGTACTTGTGAGGCAGTAGGAAATATACATAAAGCCAGAAATATATATGCTTTGAAATTTGATGTTCGGGTTCCTCTGAGGGACCTTAGAATCTTTTTTCCAATCATTGCTAATTTTTTATACTTTAGACACATAGTTCTTTTTCTTCCCATTCAGTCATTGTTCTCATTTGTTCTTGGTAATGTTTAATGGTGTCTAAAACATGTAATTGTTTGAATTTCCTTGTTTTTATTTGGTCGAATCTGCAATTTTATGCTTCAGTTGCATAAAACCTACTTTGACATATTTGTACTTTCCCCATGTACTGAAATAATCATGAATATAGTTCAAATTACTTGTGACTTGGAAATTGAAGCAAGTTTCACCTTCCTCCTGAGGGGTTGACAATTTGTAATAGGGGGGGGGCGGAGTTGGGAATATTTTTGAAAACTATTCCTAGCAGACATAAATGAAAATAAAATCCAGCCACAGATGGCTTTACAAAAAAAAAAGGACTGAAAAGATAAAAAAATCCTGTGAAGCTTGCTGAGAAAAAGAATTGCCACCTCATGCGTCTTCGAGACCCCCTGAATATCTTATGGTCCACCCCTTAGGATATATCTTTGTTTAAAATCAGAGAATTTTTAGTGAGGTCATCTATGTTATACTAACTGCATTTCTTTATAGTACAAAATTATTAATCATGGACCTTTTAATTGTATTTTTCAAGTCATTTCAGCTATTCATCCTTGTTTTGATATAAAATATGCATTTATCAATAGGTATAAAATCAAGGAGCCAACTTACTGATGTATTTGACATTGTGTCAGCAACAACAGCTAGTGGTAAAACCATCAGATACTGGCGTGGAAAATCTAGTGTCAGGTACTTACCTTGTTTCTATTTTATTCTATCATATTTGACAAACATTTTTGTGGCCCTACCCCAGTAATATTTGTTATACAGCTCCAGGGTTATCAGGTGGATGAGCATGACTTTGGAAGGGCTTTCAAATATTATTTGTTTTCAGTGGAAATGACAAAGTATGGCTGATGCATTTGAATTGTATTTATAGAAGGAAAAAATACATAGTGTACGTTATGTAAGGAGTGATGGAGGTTAAAGGAAATGATTTTCATTAAAGGGGAAGTTCACCATGGCTGATTTTTACATATGTGCTAGCTTTGGGGTCAGTTATTCAAGACACGCCACTGTTGCCATTTTCAACATGCAGAATTTTAAACAAAAGTGGACGAAAATAGTACCAGAAGTTGCATTCTAGGGCTTTGCTTCAGGGGAAAAAATGCAAAGCTTGGCACTTCATCATGTGATATGGAATGGACCATTTTCCAATGGTAATGGCATTATTCTTCCACTCATGTACAGACACACATAATCTGCGTGAACGTGAGTCAATGAACAATACCCATTTTGAAGTGGATCCCTTTCGTAACAGCTGATGAAAGCATCAAGCTTTACATTTTTTCCCACGAGTCAAACCCATGATATGAAGCCCTAAAATGCAACTTCAGCTATTATTTTTAGCTGTTTCTGTAAAATATGTTAGAAATGGTGAAAGTGGTGTTCTTGAATAACCAACCCCAAAGCTAGCACATATGTAAAAATCATCCTTGGTGAACTTCCCCTTTAAAGTACTTTGTTGTTTGAACCAGACAGTTCAAGAGCAGCTTATGCTTTGGACTAATAATGGTCACAAGGTTTTTCATGAATTTTTTTACTAATTAAACTTTCTACATTTTTTTCAGAGAAATGAATAATGATGGACAACATAATGAGAGATCCACCTATAAAAAACCAGGAAGGAATAGGAAGCTTAGCCCTTTTCAAGAGTTCCTAATCACACTTTTAAGGCTTCGACAGGGACTGTCATTATTTATTTTGGCTGATATGTTCAGTACATCAGCCACCCGTGTATCCCAGATTTTTATTACTTGGATTACTGTTATGAGTAATGCCATGTCACCTCTTTTAAAGTGGCCATCCAAGAGAAAAGTATTAAAAAATATGCCTCACAGTTTTAAGATGAAGTATAGGGCAACCAGAGTTATTATTGACTGTACAGAATTTTATATCCAAAAGCCATCAATGCCGAAAGCACAATACATAACATACTCTAATTACAAATCACGGAATACTTGTAAAGCCCTTATTGGTATCACTCCAGATGGATATATCAGTTTTATTTCAAAGTTGTGGGGAGGAAATGCGTCTGACCGCCATATTACCAAGGAATGTGGGATAATTGATTTACTTGAAAGGGGGGACTTGGTCATGGCTGATAGAGGCTTTTTGATTCGAGATTTATGTTTAAAGAGGCATGCTGATCTTGCAGTTCCACCTTTTACACGCAAATGTACATGGGGTAAGGGGAAACATTTAAGTTTAAATGAAATTGTTCAGACTCGGAATATTGCCCGTTTACGTATTCATGTTGAAAGAGCCATTGAAAGAATAAAAAATTTTTCACTTCTATCTCGTACCATACCATTGACTTTGAAACCTGTTGCTAATCAGATGTTAGTAGTTGCTGCAGCATTGTGCAATCTCTATGAACCACTTGTGAAGAGATAGTGTGGTCCATAAGTATGTCTCATCTGTCAATCTGAGTTAATCTGACATTGGCCTCTGAGATTACTTGTGTGTCTCATTCCTGTGCTCTTAAACAGGTTGTTTTCATAAAATTTAGGTCCAATTCTTCATATATTCCAAATGAAATTCAATAATTTAGTTCCCAAATAGAAACCCCACACAACAAAAACAATGTTCATTTTTTATTGTCAAACTAGACTACTTCTATATTTTTATATGAATAACAATTTTTCTTAACTTATGGTTGAGGCAAATGTTTTGATTTACAGAAACTCACATCAACCTTTCATAAAAGACCAAGATATTCAAACAACTAGCACTTGCAGCTGTATATCACATTTTCTTGCTCAATTTCACTTTGTCATATTACTATCTTAAACAATACTGTTAAGATACATTGTGTCTTATATGTACAGCTCATATTGATTTATAAATGAAAAGTTTTGGATATTTTGAAGATTTCATTTTTTTATTTCTGAGTAATAATAATTTTTACAGGAATGACTTGCCTTTTGATGTCTTTAGTACAAGTTTGTGAGTTGCAAGTAGTGTGAGTGTTGATGGCATGACAATATCCCCTTGTCCGTTGGATACATGACTTGCAACTAGAACCTCTTTGCTGCTCACGATGGTAAGGCCACTGTTTCCAGTGATGTGCATTTCACACATTGGTAAAATTACAGTATCTGGTGGTGTATACATTTGTAAGCTGTGTTGGAGTTCACGGTACATTTGAATAGATATGAAAGCAGTTTTCTATGCTAATTAGGTGTCATGATCAGACGATGCTGTGTCATCACTGCTATAAAATTTGCCTTTAGAATATGACATTTACCAAATCTCAAGAATCATTACCAAGGCAACAGTAATTTGTATCACATATATAGCAAGCTTTTTATAAACTAGAACAAGAACAAACATTTAGCTTATGAGATAGAAAACTACCAGCAACTTTCACATTAAACATTAGGTAAAACCCATGACATGAACACATTTGTCAGTTTGAAACACCATGTACTCCATAATGACCTGTCATGATAAATTCTCTCAACATGTACATACGGATGTTTCCCTAAAAACAGTACAAAATCACAATACTCCACCTTAGCTAATGCCATCTGCATCTGTATCTGTGTCAACCATGGACCAGATCCAAGATGAACATTCTTGTTTTCATCCATAGTTACATTATTTCGTTTGAGTTTAGTGTACTGCTCTAAAGTACAATCAGCGCCTGTACTTGGACACTTTATTTCAACAACCCCCCTACCATGACATTCACATTCAACCATTGCATCTGGGCTTGCTCCTAGATGAGGTTTGTCTGGATCAACAATCAAACCTGTTTCCCAAATCTTAAATTTCCTATGTAATTGGCCAGCTTCCATACAGTACATACTACGTGCAACACTTTCCCTATCATTACCATATTGTGTATGAATGTTTCCAGAAAAATTGTTTTGACCGAAAATAGTTTTAAGGAGAGAATGAGTTGGTGATGGATTTTGTACATGTACGACTTGATGAGCAATACTAGCAGTTATCCTCCCTATTCTTTGTTTAACCCACTCCTGATTCATAGCTTGACCCCTGGTATTTTCCTCAATTTTATCACAAGTACTCTGTGTAAATTCTGATAAAAGAGACTCCAGTCCACCAGTGTTATGTTTTTTGCAAAGTTCTAAGAATGTAGGCATTTCCTCATCTGTATCTGAATCACTGCTCGAACTGCCAGACAGATACCGGATTGCAAGTGAATCTTCACTTGAAGCATGTTTCCACCTGAAACAAAAAAACAAAACAAACATTAGTGATTTTCAGATTTCTCTCAATATTACTTACATTGAATATATCATAACTAAAGTTATCGCATAACTTTATACTATACATATTCCAGTACTTATGGAATTAAGAGTGATGGCTAGCCTGTATCATAATTTAGGTAGGTATAATATGTATGGATTTTGTTTTTCTGTCTATATATCTGGTATAATATACATATTCCAGTACTTATGGAATTCTGAGTGATGGCTAGCCTGTATCATATTTTAGGTAGGTATAATATGTATTGATATATGTTTTTCTGTCTATATATCTGGTAGTCTGTGTATGTATACATTTTGTGTATATGTATCATATGTACGTATGTATGTATGTATGTATGTACCGGTATGTATGTATGTACATATATGATATGTATGTATGTATGTATGTATGTAGATACCGGTATGTATGTATGTACATATATGAGTATGTATGTATGTATGTATGTAGGTAGGTAGGTACCGGTATGTATGTATGTACCGGTACATATATGAGTATGTATGTATGTATGTATGTATGTATGTATGTATGCATGCATGAATGCATGCATGCATGTATGTATGTATGTATGTATGCATGCATGCATGCATGTATGTATATGAATGTATGTATTGTATGTATGTATATGTGTATGTATGTCTGCATATCTGCATGTATGTATGTATGTATGTAGGTATGTATGTATGTGTATATGTATGTATGTATGTGTATATGTATGTATCTATGAATGTATGTATGTATGTATGTATGTATGTATGTATGTATGCATGCATGCATGTATGTATATGAATGTATGTATGTATTGTATGTATGTATGTATGTGTATATGTATGTATCTATGAATGTATGTATGTATG
>LD358000.1:0-16884 GCA_001465055.1 Ptychodera flava
CATCAAACATTTACCATAGCAAGGGCGTTGTGACGTGAACTAGCATGCAGAAAAGGATTCCCTTACGATTCTCCTTCGAGGCGTAGGTAAAACTACATTTCAATTAGGCAGAAATGGTCCGATACGCGAAAATATAAAATAACTGTTTCCGTTTTAATTTGAGTATTTCCAGTTGACATTGAACATTTGCATTGTTTCGGCTAAATGTTTATGAAGACCTTGTATTTCAAGTGAATATATTAATTTTGTTGTGTGCCGAAAGCAATTGTACACATAGAAGAACATAAAGCGTTCCTTGGACTAAAACCGTATCAACAAGACAGTGTATAACAATTTATAAATTGGCCCCAATTACCAGCCAGATATATGAACATAAATTGCGCGCTACACTGCAAGTGCATAGTCAGGGTTTACTAATAAACATCAACGCCACCTGAATGCAGAGAGTCGCCTTTGCCGTCATTCTTAGCTTACATACTGCTCTTGGAATATTTTGCAACCATCATGAATATTCATTAAGAGCGTAGTGATTTGGGTTTTAATAGTTCCTGTGACTTGAAAGTTCTATTCTCCTCGACTTTGACCCTATGTTATTGTGTCTTACAGACTACAGTTGTCAAAATCCTTAAACGATATTCTGGATACAAAAATTGCATTAAATGAAAAGCTATTAACTAACCTAATACTATTTGCACTTCTCCAAAGCTCATACATCTTTTATCGACCGACCATAACATGAAAGAAAAGTTTCAACTATTTGAAACCGCTCATAAGCGTGGTAATCATGGGCTTTATTGACCTTTCCTTTACAATCTGTGGTTAAATGTTAACGATGTATGAGAGTTCACCTATGTCACACATTTCAATTTATATCTGTATTTCAGAAAAGTAATGTCACATCGTTGTTGAGGTGCGCATATTATGCACGCAGAATGCAAAAAAAAACAAACCACCAAGTGTTTACTTGTTACAACAGCTCCGAAATCCACGCTTCTTCAAGCCTAGCCTACCAGGACAATTTAAGTGAGCTATCAAAATCAAACTTCTTCCCACTGTGAAGCTGTATTCCATGAAAAAGTGTGTTCCTTGAAAATTGAGTAACAACGGGCGCATAAAGAAGTTGTAACACATAGAAGTTGTGCACATAATCTCTTCCTTGTTAACCTTCTGGCCGGGGATGTTGCCGGACGAGTCAACCAGTCTGAGAATTGTTTTACCAGATTTCACATCTGATAACATTCCAGTGGTGTTATCTACATATTGTGCAATCGATAACTCATTATTTTCGATGCGAATCAGTTTCATTGTTTTATTATGTCGAATAGCGACGAACAAAATTCCAAAAAAAGTAAGACAAATGAAGTGAAAGATGATCCCCACGGCTTGAACCTCTGTTAACTTGACAGTAACCAGAGGTGACATCATTATTTATTACTAAAAATATTGCAGTATAAAACTTTAAACCAACCGATTAAAAGATTCACCAAAATTACATTTCTTTAAAGCAAAGGAAAGGAAAGGCCACTCGATCGAGTCATATGCCTCGACAAAATCAGTACAAAGAAGAATACAAGGAATATTGTTTTCTTTTGTAAAGTGCATGGAGTTTAAAATCTTGCAAACAGCGTCGCTGATTTAGCGACCGTTTACATAAAGAGCTTGCATTGGGTGATTTATTCCCGGTAAAACTGTTAAATTCGAATTGAAAGGGGCTTGGCATCAGATTTCACATCTCATAACATTCTAGTGGTGTTATCTGCATATTGTGCAATTGATAACTCATTTTTCCGATGTGAATCCGTTTCTTTGTTTTGTTATGACGAATAGCGACGGACCAAATTCCAAAAAAAGTAAGACAAATGAGGTGAAAGATGATCCCATGGCTTGAACCTCTGTTAACTTGAAAGTAACTAGAGGTGACACCATTATTAATTACTAGAAATATTGCAGTATAAAACTTTAAACCCACCGAATAAAAGATTCACCAAAATTACATTTCTTTAAAGCAAAGGAAAGGAAAGGCCACCCGATAGAAACATATGCCTCGGCAAAATCAGTACAAAGTAGAATACAAGAAATATTGTTTTCTTTTGTAAAGTGCATGGAGTTTGAAATCTTGCAAACAGCGTCGCTGATGTAGCGACCGTTTACATAAAAAACTTGAATGGGGTGATTTTTTTCCCGGTAAAACTTTTAAGTTCGAATTGAAAGGGGCTTGTCATCAATTTTTATAACCAACATTTACAAGGGAATAGGTCTCCAATTTTTGGCTGTAAACGATCTTTTCCTTTTTCATTAATCAAAGTATTGATTGCTTGCCTTTTGGAGGCTGACAACTCACCATATGGACGTGTACATATAGTTGAAACTCTATGCAATCAAATTACCAAACCAGGGGCTGAAAACCCAATGAAATTCAAACACTAAGACCACCATTTCCCGGGCTTTTATTACTGGACATGTTTTCCCGAAGCTTGTTAGCACTCTTGGGGACTCAAATAACCATCAAAATTATTTTCGGGAATTCTGACAGTACAGAAATATGCAAATCGCCAGTGAACTCTTCGGGATTTTTTCAGGAAAACAATGTGTAGTCGGGTATAAATTTCGATAAAAATCTCTCTGTGTTTTTGATATTTCATGTAAATCTGTACTAATAGTACCAGTAGATGATTAAAGTTTACGCATGCGCTTTTTCAATGATTTCCCTTTTCAAGCTTCAAAAAATAAGCATTTCTTCATTCACAAAGCTCATTTCATTTTACTCTGGCACGTTGGATAATACCCTGTGTTTTGACTTCGTAAATATTTTCTAAAGCTCTCTGAACGTCATCAATGTCTTTCCTTGTTTTCCATATTTCATTTCTTTAATTTCGAGGTTCTTTTTGTTGCTCTAGCTTTGATTCCTTGTCTCTTTGACACTAGCCCGTTCATTTGCTGTAATTTAACAAACTCCAGGTTTTTATACTATTCAAGCATTTGAATAAGAAAGTCAGTGCAGCGTGCAGAAAAAGATTCCGTTACGATTCTCCTTCGAGGCGTAGGTAAAACTATATTTTAATTAGGCAGAAATGGTCCGATACGCGACAATATAAAATAACTGTTTCCGTTTTCATTTGGGTATTTCCAGTTGACATTGAACATTTGCATTGTTTCGGCCAAATGTTTATGAAGACCTTGTATTTCAAGTGAATATATTTATTAATTTTATTGTGTGCGGAAAGCAATTGTACACATAGAAGAACATAAAGCATTTTTTGACTAAAACCGTATCAACAAGACACTCTGTAAAATAACCTATAAATTGGCCCTAATTACCAGCAAGATATATGCACATAAATTGCGCGCTACACTGCAAGTGCAAAGTCAGCGTTTATTTGTAAACATCAACGCCACCTGAATGTAGAGAGTCGCATTTGCCGTCATTCTTAGCTTACATACTGCCTTTGAATATTTTGCAACCACCATGAATATTCATTACACACGTAGTGATTTGGTTTTAGTAGTTCCTGTGACTAGAAAGTTCTATTCTCCTCGATTTTGACCCTATGTTATTGTGTCTGAGAGACTTCAGTTGTCAAAATCTTTAAACGATATTCTGGATATAAAAATTGCATTAAATGAAAAGCTCTTAACTTACCTACTACTATTTGCACTTCTCCAATGCTCATAAATCTTTTATCGACCGACCAAAACATGAAAGAAAGTTTCAACTATTTGAAACCGCTCACAGGCGGGGTAATCATAGGCTTTATTGACCTTTTCTCTACAATCTGTGGTTAAATATAAACGCTCACAGGCGTCGTAATCCTAGGCTTTATAAACCTTTCTCTACAATCTGTGGTTAAATATAAACGAAGTATGAGAGGGCACCTGTGTCGCACATTTTAATTGTTATCTGCATCTCAGATAAGTAATGTCTCCTCGTTGTTAGGGTGCGCATATTATGCACGCAGAATGCAAAAAAACAAACACCAAGTGTTTACATGTTGGACAAGCTCCGAAATCCACCTATGGTCAAGCCTAGCCTACCAGGACCATTTAAGTGAGCTATCAAAATCAAACTTATTCCCACTGTGAAGCTGCATTCCATGAAAAACTATGTTCCTTGAAAATTGAGTAACAACGGGCGCATAAAGAAGCTGTAACACATAGAAGTTGTGCACATAATCTCTTCCTTGTTAACCTTCTGGCCGGGAATGTTGTCGGACGAGTCAACCAGTCTGATAATTGTGTTACCAGATTTCACATCTGATAACATTCCAGTGGTGTTATCTGCATATTATGCCAATGATAACTCATTTTTCCGATGTGAATCCGTTTCACTGTTTTGTTATGACGAATAGCGGCGGACAAAATTCCAAAAAAAGTAAGACAAATGAGGTGCAAGATTATCCCCATGGCTTGAACCTCTGTTAACTTGAAAGTAACAAGAGGTGACACCATTATTAATGACTAAAAATATTGCAGTATAAAACATTAAACCCAGCGAATAAAAGATTCATCTAAATTACATTTCTTTAAAGCAAAGGAAAGGAAAGGCCACTCGATAGAATCATATGCCTCGGCAAAATCAGTACAAAGTAGAAGACAAGAAATATTGTTTTCTTTCGTAAAGTGCATGCAGTTTAAAATCTTGCAAACAGCGTCGCTGAGGCTTGATGATAAGAACGTCAGTTAAATCTTGTCCCTAATATCTTTTTTCACGCTGCAAGCCTTTCATGAAATCTTCCTCTTCCAATAGTAAAGAGTCAATTTTCCAATATCCTCTGCCTCTTTCATCACATGTGTAGCTATTTAAACTTCGATGAACGACAGAGTGGTCAGATCTCGTGGATACATCAACATGTGAAACAAAGTCGTGCAGTGAATCCGACTTACCAATAATTAATTCCACTCTCAAGGGTTCTCCTCTCAAAGGAAAACTCAATTTGTTGGGATTTCCTAATTCTCCACATATAACTGATACTGAAACAGTTTATCATATCATCTACGATGTTTTCACATTTTTCTTTTACCTGGCAGTTCGCACCTTACACGTCAAAATGTTTGTCAAACGCTTCATTAAAGTCCCGCCAATTAGAATATTATCGCTAAAGTCTTTACCTAAATTATTCATAATACTAATAAGATGCCTTTAATAACAAGCTTGTGAATTCTCGTGATTTAGAGCATAAACTATGATATGAAAAAAAAACGACTCCCCAGATGCCATTTTGACCACAATTAACCTGCCATCTGAATCTGTTCGGAGAATTTCAAACTCGCAATCAATATGATTTTAACAAGTATCGAAACACTTTGGCTGTTATTGTTTAATGACAATACATTATTTTACCCCAATTAAAGGGACAAACTCGGCCACTTTTCATGACTTTTGTTTGATACAATATACTATTTATATTACTTGACATGTTGACAGATAGTGAGTAAATTGGTGACCAAGCATATATTCGACCCTGGCTTTAGACACGGTACATGAAACAATCGCGAAAATAAATTCATGGTCATTGTTACTACCAAGGACAAAACATGTAGTCCTGACGTAACAAAAATGAAGACAAACTTCCGTAGATAACGGCATGCTGGCCTCCTAGCAACTCTTATTTGTGAAATTTAGTTTTCTCGCCATGCCATCGACCTACAGAGACAACGTCATGACATAAACGGCATATTCGCATATTAAGTCGATAAGTGTTCGATTTATACGAAATATCAATTCTGTAGAAGCAGCATTTCATGGATTTCTGCTACTATTGAACTTGTGCAATAGTTTCATTTTACATTCACAGGCTTAAGAAATCCCTGTGCGTTCTTCTTTTACAACAAATCACAGGACGTTCATCAGTGGTGGTGTTACAAGTTCATTAATTGTTCGTAAAATTAAATTGTACTCCAGGTGTACTTTGTGATCGACCTTTTACCCTACAAAGAAGGTTCTCGTATTGTGGCATATCATCATCAGATATTTACAATAGCAAGGGCGTTGTGACGTTGCATTAAATGAAAAGCGCTTAACTACCCTAATACTATTTTCACTTCTTCAATGCTCATACATCTTTTATCTACCGACCATAACATGAAAGACTAGTTTCAACTTTTTACAACCGCTCACAGGCGTGGCAGCCATGTAGAGCAAAACAACGGAGGCTTATTAGAGAAAAGAAAACTACATAAACTCACCGGATCTTGCGATATAATTACTATGGGCAAACATATAAGGGGTGTTAACACAATAATTTCAATTCTTCTGAAGTTGAGCAATTCCCAACAGACAGATTTTGCGGACCATCCCATGTTGATAGACTATTTGGACGAAAAGTGCGATGTCCTCGTATGCTGGAGGTTTGAATTGTACTGTTTTAATCATAGGCTTTATGGACCTTTTTACAATCTGTGGTTAAATATAAACGAAGTATGAGAGGTCACCTGTGTCACACATTTTAATTGTTATCTGTATCTCAGATAAGTAATGTCTCCTTTTTGTTGAGGTGCGCATATTATGCACGCAGAATGCAAAAGAAACACCAAGTGTTCACATGTTAGACAAGCTCCGAAATCCACGCCTGGTCAAGCCTAGCCTACCAGGACAGTTTAGTTGAGCTATCAATATCAAACTTAATCCAACTGTGGAGCCGCATTCAATGAAAAAGTGTGTTCCTTGAAAATTGAGTAACAACGGGCGCATAAAGAAGTTCTAACAAATAGAAGTTGTGCACATAATCTCTTCCTTGTTAACCTTCTGGCCAGCGATGTTGCCGGACGAGTAAAACCAGTCTGAGAATTGTTTTACCAGATTTCACATCTGATAACATTCCAGTAGTGTTATCTGCATATTGTGCAATTGATAACTCATTTTTCCCAATGTGAATCCGTTTTATTGTTTTGTTATGACAAATTTCGACGGACAAATTTCCACAAAAGTAAGACAAATGAGGTGAAAGATGATCCCCTTGGCTTGAACCTCTGTTAACTTGAAAGTAACCAGAGGTGACACCATTATTAATTACAAGAAATATTGCAGTAAAAAATTTTAAACCAACCGAATAAAAGATTCACCAAAATATTGTTTTCTTTTGTAAAGTGCATGGAGTTCAAAATCTTGCAAACAGCGTCGTTGATGAAGCGACCGTTTACATAAAAAGCTTGAATTTGGTAATTTTTTCCTGGTAAAACTTTTAAATTCGGATTGAAAGGGGCTTGGCATCAATTTTTATAATCAATATTTAAAAGGGAAATAGGTCTCCTATTTTTCGGCTGAAAACGATCATTTCCTTTTTCATCACTCAAAGTAATGATTGCTTGCCTTTTGGAAACTGACAACTCACCATATGGAAGTGTACATATATTTGAAATTCTCTGCAATTAAGTTACCAAACCAGGGGTAGAAACGCCAACGAAATTCAAACACTAAGACCACCATTTCCCGGGCTTTTATTACTAGACATGTTTTTCGAAGCTTGTTAGCACTCTTGGGGACTCAAATAACCATCAAAAATATTTTCTGGAATTCTGACAGTACAGGAATATGCAAATCGCCAGTGAACTCTTCGGGATTTTCTTCAGGAAAACAATGTGTAGTCGGGTATAAATTTCGATAAAAATCTCTCTGTGTGTTTGATATTTCATGTAAATCTGTACTAATAGTACCAGTAGATGTTTAAAGTTTATGCATGCGTTTTTTTAATGATTTCTCCTTTCAAGCTCCAAAAAATAAGCATTGCTTCATTCACAAAGCTCATTTCATTTTACTCTGGCACGTTGAATAATACCCTGTTTTTTGACTTTGTACATATTATCTAAAGGTCTCTGAACGTCATCAATGTCTTTCCTTGTTTTCCATATTTCAATTCCTTAATTTCGAGGTTCTTTTTGTTGCTCTAGCTTTGATTTCTTGTCTCTTCGACACCAGCCCGTTCATTTGCTGTAATTTAACAAAACTCCCGGTTTTTATACTATTCAAGCAATTGAATAAGAACGTCAGTTAAAGCTTGTCGCGAATATCTTTTTTCACGCTGCAAGCCTTTCATGAAATCTTCCTCTTCCAATAGTAAAGAGTTAATTTTCCAATATCCTCTGCCTCTTTCATCACATGTATAGCTATTTAAACTTCGATGAACGACAGAGTGGTCAGATCTCGGTGGATACATCAACATGTGAAACAAAGTCGTGCAGTGAATCCGATACCGACCAATAGTCTATTCTGCTCTCAAGGGTTCCCCTCTCAAAGGAAAACTAAATTTGTTGGGATTTCCTAATTCTCCACATATAACTGATACTGAAGCTGTTTATCATATCATCTACGATGTTTTCACATTTTTCTTTTACCTGGTAGCTCGCACCTTACATGTCAAAATGTTCGTCAAACGCTTCATTAAAGTCCCGCCAATTAGAATATTATCGCTAAAGTCAATACCTAAATCATTCATAATACTAATAAAATGTCTTAAATAAAAATCTTGTGAATTCTCGTGATTTAGAGCAAAAACAATGATATGAAAAAACCGACTCCCCAGATGCCATTTTTACCACAATTAACCTGCCATCTGAATCTGTTCGGAGAATTTCAAACTCGCAATCAATATGGTTTTAACAAGTGTCGAAACACCTTGGCTGTTATTGTTTAATGACAATGCATTATTTTACCCCACTTAAAGGGACAAACTCGGCCACTTTTCATGACTTTTGTTTGATACAAGATACTATTTATATTACTTGACATGTTGACAGATAGTGAGTAAATTGGTGACCAAGCGTAATTTTATTTTGTGCAAAAAAACTGCAGTTTCTTGTTCTACTTCTTAAGGCATGATGAGTATCAAAAATACATTATCAACCCAGTTCATATGTGCATATTTAGCATTGTTACTGTTGAAAATCAAATTTCAGTCTGGAATACACCCTTTGTGCCTGTCCTGAGGGGACATGGAACTATGGGAAAATACTAACCGGACGTGCGGTAAAACATACGACCTATACTTTAACATGGAAAGGTGCAATTTTCGAGTAGAAAAAAGTGAAATACGAAGTGAATATTTATGCTACAACAAGAAAACACCTAGTGGTGCATTGGACTAGCTTAGGTAAGTGTTTTTTGTGCATTGTTTAGCAAGGTAATATTTTATAACTGTAGATATCGGTGATTTTTGACACGCGAAGCAGGCGAGTTGTAGACTTTCATTTCACTATGTACAATGTATGACGGCGTAACATGGCCAGTATGTCAAAATCTTCAGAATTAAGGGTAAAAATTCAAAATTTTAACGAATTCATACTTTGTTGACTTATGTTTTCATTGAGCTCTGTGTTTTTATTTTTGAAATTTTTGAAAAAAATTGAACATTCACGTAAATTTGTTTCCGCTGAGCTACTACGGGTCCCTTAGGTTCGGGAAGCGCACAGTCATCATATCGGCGCTACTGTCAGCAGGGCCATGTGACACAGTTTGCATCACCCACTCTCATATCGAGTCTACCATTTGGCCGCATCGCAGGCTGAAAATCGCCTATATCTACAGTTATAAAATAATACGGAGCTAAACAATGCACATGAACACTTACCAGAGCTAGTCCCATGCACCATTAGGTGTTTTCTTGTTGTAGCATAAATATGCATTTCAAATTTCACTCACTTTTTCCGCTCGAAAATTGCACCGTTCTGTGTTAAAGTATAGAAGTCGTCATATGTTTTACCACACTTCCGTTTAGTATTTTCCCCTAGTTCCATGCTCCCTGGCGACAGGCGCAAAGGCTATATAGAACTCATTTGTCAACAACAACAATGGTTGTTAAACATGTACACAATACACTGTCAAGCAGAATATTGGTATTCATGAGACTGTTATATAGCTATCAAAACTGCAGTTTGTACACACAACAATGAAGATTCAAAATTGCTAAAATTTACAGTCAATGTGCCTTTACTAATTTGCACAGAATTATGGTAACAAATTTTTTCAACAAGCAATACTTGCGTCAAAACCATAACCATTTGTCCAACTGCAGTTTTTCCACAAAAGACACTCTTGAGAACCGAGAAGTTTGATGCCTGTTTAACAATCAGGAAAATGGTAAATTATGTCAATTCTATTCTACTTCTATACATCAGACTAAGATTCAATATCATAAACTAGGTGCATGCAAGTGCCTCCCCTCATGTGATTGATTATTATACACCTGCTTCTGTAACCTATTGAGTTTCGTTGTACAGTAAGTTTCAGTATCAGAGGATGCAGAGTGAAATAACTTTGTGGCGCAGTACAATAACATTTGGTGTCATTGGACGCTATTTGACATTTGCCCTCAAAAAACCTCTACGTCAGTGCAGGGAAAAAGGAGAGATGATTTTAAATTTTTAACAAAAAGTATAAACATTCAGTACTACACAACGTTACTAGTGGTGAATCAAAACCCTGTGAATTAGAGTTAAATTATGCTGCTGACCTACAATTTCTATCATGTACACTGTGCTGCGCAGGTTTGAGTTTAGTTGACACGCTGAATGTGTTCTCAGTTTGCTTGCAATCGCCTGGTGAAGTATGTGACGGGCATCCCAAAAACACTTTGACTTTTTTGCGGAAAAATTGGACCAAAAAAGGTGTATAATAATAATTCTATTCACAAAATACCGAGATTTATGTCCTTGTACATCTACGCTTTAGCATTGTCCGAGAGGCGTAGCATCGAGGACAATACCTCCGCTGCACTATGTACTCGGACATAAATCCCAGAATTTTGTGAACAACCTTAAATTACAATAATAAGTGTAATGCTTATCATGTATGTTGTGTGACTACGACAAAGATATGTCACAGATATGTAATAACAGCTGAAATTTGAACAAAACCCACATTGTTAGAGTAATATGTGGAAATATGAGGAACATTCACGCCTAACATGATTATTATCGCTGCACACAACGATATTTGATCACCTTTTACAGCCACTTTCTGAGTTCCACCATATCTTAGGGCAGAGTCTTCATTCTGTTTCCACATTGTGCTCAGAGAATCCATTGTTAATTTGTGGAGCTGAAGGCATTTTCTGTATCAAGTATATCATGCCCTGGACCATCTGTTGGAAAAGAGACAAATAAGTATCTATCACCAGTAAGTGGAAGTCAATGGTCAACATTTGTACGTGAAGTTATTTGCTGGAAATGAATCACTTTAGTATGTACCTATCTTGAATGACAAGATGGCTCACAGGATTTGTGTAAACGATGACGTTGAAGGACCCAAGTTAAAATCAAGCTGTGGAAACATAAAGTTGCCTTGAATAACAGAATCAACCATTACGTCATTTCGGACAAATGATTTGTGAGGTATGTTTGCCTGTATTAAATCATCTAAGTTGCCAGGTCGAGGTTATTATCAACATAACCAAGAAATATCATTCATGAAACAGTCTAGTTTTGTTATTGAAAGAATGGTATGAGGATACCTGCATCTACACCATGGCAAGTCAGTTTGCCGTCATGAAAGCCATACAAACACCGTATAAAAGGGACACACACACATAAGGCCCATTTGTTACATCCTTGGCAATCATCATTGATATGAATATATGCACTAGCTGCAAAATTTGAAGCGCTACGGTGATGCGGTTTGGGAGTTTTGGTTTTTGCGACCTCACTCACCAGTAGCACTACAATTCTGACGGCCGTGTAGAGTTCCACCACATACATGAAATAAGCACATCCCACTGGACGAGGCGTGTTGATGTGAAATGCTACACATTTGCTGAATTTGGTCGTACCGATCACTACTGAAGACAAACACTACACAACACTAACCTTGTCGTTTATGGGGTTTGGAATTTGTTCAAACATGTCGATCGCGTTCCATAAACCATGGATGTAATTTTTTTTTACATCCATGCATAAACATTGACTGAGCGTAGGGCATCAGTGTTTCACTGAGCCGCCTGTACCGGAAGTTGAATGGCGGCTCCCAGAAATGTTTTTGGAACGCGATCGAAGTGTTTGAACCAATTCAAGCCCGGTTTAAATTAATGACTTTGCACATCTTACACGGAATATAACACGGAATAAAGCTTACTTGCCTCAAATTCCAAAGACGTCGGTTCTTTCTTTCTACTTCCATGCACAGATCTAGCGGGACTGTGCTCCATCGAGTGACTCGATGCATGGTTGAACGAATGAACACAAATACATGTAGTTTCGCTGTACATAACATGTTCTTCCAAAGTCATATTTCGTCGGTGATGGAAGCCATTGCTGTCGACTGTTATATGGGAAATTTTGGAGGTAAACTGACGGGGACTGCCGTAGTTTGGAAAGGACTTCGGAAAGGTTGGACGATCGTAGACTGCGTAGAGTACTGTCTCGGCTGCACTGCATCTCGGCTGTGGCTTGGCGCGCAGACAGAGGAATTCATACGCCACTCCCTTTGAAGTGAAGGGGTGAGGATTCCACTAGCCAGCGGTCACTTTAAGAGTACGATCAATCAGCAAGTACAATAATTCTTACATATGTCACGGTGATATACGAAGTTCACATTGACTCGGGGAATCATTGTGTAAAATTGAACTATGTTAAAGCGTAATGTTACAAAGGGTGAACCGTGGGTCAAAGGTTACGTAATGACCGCGACCGTTGACTTTATTAAACACGTCACGCGTGGACGCACGTATACGTAACGCTCTAAATTATCATCAGCGGTGATCTGGCTTGCATATTATTGGCACGTCATGAGCCATAAATTATTGTGGTTTTTACTTTCGTTGTTCTCGCGGGAAATGCAGACAATCCGACCTATAGGTCCAACATTTATTTTTGCATGTTAATGAAAGAAAAAATTTGCGATCAACACTATTTCAGTATTGTCAATTAATTCCTTCAAATTATTGTTTTGATATTTATGTACCCGCATACTTGAAGCAAGTTCATATCTTATGTTCAATTGAAAACATCCCAAAATTGTACAGTACGACAAAATTAAAGCTAATCAATCTGTCGCACTGAATGCAGGCATTGATGCGCACCGTCCTCGCTGTTATCAATGTAGTGACGTGATGTACGATTCTGGTTTAGATATTAACCAGTGACTGTCATGACAATGGCTTGAAAACAGGCCGATTAATTTCAAGTGCATGGATGGTTTAAACTTAAACCATGCTCACAAAGTTGCCACTTGTGGTTGGTTTAAAGATGAGCCAATGAATTTGTCGGTATGTAAGCAAACCAACGATGCCAGTGGCTCAAATTTAAACCAATGAGATTAGACTATGAAAGGCTTAAAAAGAAGCCATTCGGCTTAAATTTATGCCATGACGGGCTTGATAATAAGCCACCCATGTATTGGTACGAATACATGCCATTCATACTCTTTGTGGTGGCGTGACTGCAAACCAAAAAATCTTAGTGGATTGCGGGCAAACCGAAATATTTCAAACTGTTTCACCCGCAAGCCACATACAAACCAAGTGGTTATATTTCAAGCCAGAAGAATTTGCAGTGTAACAGCTTACTTTTCGGTCTGTCTGATTATGAAATAAATAAATTACAGCTCATACAAAATTCTGCTGCTCGGCTGGTAGCCAGGATTAGGGTGAGGGATAGGTGTCACATGACTCCTGTCCTGCAGGCTCTTCACTGGCTGCCAGTTGAGCAGCGAATTCAATTCAAAATTCTGTGTCTGACATATAAAATGATTCATTGTAATACAGCGCCGCGTTACCTCACTGAACTAATAAGTGTCAGGATGCCAATACGTTAAAACATGAGGAGCAATTCTGGTGTATCACTAGTTCAGCCAAAAATTAACACCAATAAGAGTTATGGTGATAGAGGTTTCTCAGTGTGTGCTCCTAAGCTGTGGAATAAGCTACCAGAGGCCATTCGATCAACCAACATTTTTAATAATTTTAAATCGCAGGTCAAAACTTACCTTTTTAAAACAGCTTTTTAGACTTTTTACTGACAAAATGTTTTTTTTAAATTTTAAATTGTTTTACCTTTGTGTATATTTTTTAGAAAAGTGAACAAAAGCATTGGATGTATTTTATTGTGTTGTGTAACTATTTTTCAGATTTTAACTGTACAGCGTATAGAGATGGTGTATTTCTATGTTATACGCTTTAGAAGAATAAATTATTATTATTATTATTATTATTATGAAAGACTAGTTTCAACTATTTGCAACCGTTCACAGGCGTGGCAGCCATATAGAGCAAAACAACGGAGGCTTATTAGCGGAAA
The DNA here is from genome assembly GCA_001465055.1 of Ptychodera flava. Classification (NCBI taxonomy): domain Eukaryota; kingdom Metazoa; phylum Hemichordata; class Enteropneusta; family Ptychoderidae; genus Ptychodera; species Ptychodera flava. The sequence goes on from LD358000.1 coordinate 14,221, forward strand.
GAAAACTACATAAACTCATCGGATCTTGCGATATAATTACTATGGGCAAACATATAAGGGGTGTTAACACAATAATTTCAATTCTTCTGAAGTTTAGCAATTCCCAACAGACAGATTTTGCGGACCATCCCATGTTGATAGACTATTTGGACGAAAAGTGCGATGTCCTCGTATGCTGGAGATTTGAATGGTACTGTTTTAATCATAGGTTTTATAAACCTTTCCTCTACAATCTGTGGTTAAATATAAACGAAGTATGAGAGGGCACCTGTGTCACACATTTCAAATGTTATCTGTATCGCAGACATGTTAGACAAGCTCCCATATCCACGCCTGGTCAAGCCTAGCCTACCAAGACAGTTTAGTTGAGCTTTCAAAATCGAACTTATTCCCACTGTTGAGCCGCATTCCGTAAAAAAACTCTGTTCCTTGAAAATTGAGTAACAACGTGCACTTAAAGAAGTTGTAACACATAGAAGTTGTGCGCCTAATCTCTTCCTTGTTACCCTTCTGGCCGGCGATGTTGCCGGACGAGTCAACCAGTCTGAGATTTTTTTTACCAGATTTCACATCTGATTACATTCAAGTGGTGTTATCTGCATATTGTGCAATTGATAACTCATTTTTTCCCATGTGAATCCGTTTCATTGTTTTATTACGACGAATTTCGACGGACAAAATTCGAAAAAAAGTAAGACAAATGAGGTGAAAGATGATCCCCTTGGCTTGAACCTCTGTTAACTTGAAAGTAACCAGAGGTGACACCATTATTAATTACTAGAATTATTGCAGTATAAAACTTTAAACCAACCAAATAAAAGATTCACCAAAATAAGCAAAGGAAAGGCCACTCGATAGAATCATATGCCTTGGCAAAATCAGTACAAAGTAGAATACAAGAAATATTGTTTTCTTTTGTAAAGTGCATGGAGTTTAAAATCTTGCAAACAGCGTCGCTGCGTCGTTTAATATGCAAATCGCCAGTGAACTATTCGGGATTGTCTTCACGAAAACAATGTGTAGTCGGGTATAAATTTCGATAAAAATCTCTCTGTGTGTTTGATATTTCATGTTAATCTGAAATAATAGTACCAGTTGATGTTTAAAGTTTGCGTATGTCCTTTTTCAATGATTTCTTCTTTCAAGCTTCAAAAAATTGGCATTGCTTCATTCACAAAGCTCATTTCATCTTACTCTGGCACTTTGAATAATACCCTGTATTTTGACTTCGTACATATTATCTAAAGCACTCTGAACGTCATGTCTTTCCTTGTTTTCCATATTTCAATTCCTTATTTTCGAGGTTCTTTGTGTTGCTCTAGCTGTGATTCCTTGTCTCTTTGACACTATCCCGTTCATTTGCTGTAATTTAACAAAACTCCCGGTTTTTATAATATTCAAGCCTTTGAATAAGAGCGTCAGTTAAATCTTGTCCCGAACATCTTTTTTAACGCTGCAAGCCTTTCATGATATCTTACTCTTTCAATAGTAAAGAGTCAATTTTCCAATTTCCTCTTTCATCACATGTGTAGCTATTTAAACTTCGATGAACGACAGAGTGGTCAGATCTCGGTATACATCAACATGTGAAACAAAGTCGTGCAGTGATTTGGATACCGACCAATAGTCAATTCTACTTGGATCAACGGTTCCCTCTCTTAAAGGAAAACTCAATTTGTTGGGATTTCCTAATTCTCCAGATTTAACTGATACTGAAACTGTTTATCATATAATCTACAATGTTTACACATTTTTCTTCTACCTGGTAGTTCCCACCTTACATGTCAAGATAATCGTCAAAAGCTTCATTAAATTCCCGCCAATTAGAATATTATCGCCGAAGTCAATACCTAAATTATTCATAATACTAATACGATGCCTTTATTAAAAAGCTTGTGAATTCTCGTGATTTAGAGCATAAACAATGATATGAAAAAAAAAACCTACTCACCAGATGCCGTTTTGACCACAATTAACCTGCCATCTGAATCTGTTCAGAGAATTTTACACTCGCAATCAATATGATTTTAACAAGTATCGAAACACCTTGGCTGTTAGTGTTTAATGACAATACATTATTTTAACCCACTTAAAGGGACAAACTCGGCCACTTTTCATAACTTTTGTTTGATACAATACACTATTTATATTGCTTGACATGTTGATAGATAGTGAGTAAATGGGTGACCAAGCGTATATTCGACCCTGGCTTAAGGCAAGATACATGAAACAATCGCGAAAATGAATTAGTGGTCATTGTTACTACCAAGGACAAAACATGTAGTCCTGACGTAACAAAAATGAAGACAAACTTCCGTAGATAACGGCATGCTGGCCTCCTAGCAACTCTTGTTTGTGAAATTTAGTTTTCTCGCCATGCCATCGACCTACAGAGTCAACGTCATGACATAAACGGCATATTCGCATATTAAGTCGATAAGTGTTCGATTTATACGAAATATCATTTCTGTAGAAGCAGCATTTCATGGACTTCTGCTACCATTGAACTTTGTGCAATAGTTTCATTTTAAATTCACAGGCTTAAGAAATCCCTGTGCGTTCTTCTTTTACAACAAATCACAGGACGTTCATCAGTGGTGGTGTCATCATTTAATTAAATGTTCGTAAAATTTAATGGCACCCAAGGTGCACTTTGTGATCGAC
>LD358010.1:0-10042 GCA_001465055.1 Ptychodera flava
TTATAGTCACGCCTAGCACAACTTAAACAAATTTTTGTCAACTCTCAGGTGTGACATTTGCATAAATTATCTCCATTCTAATTAGCATCTATATGCTAGCCTTTGACTATAAAGCACAATGCATGGTTTGCTGGAATGAAAGTAAGAGTGTGCATCCATTAGACGCGTAGCATGTCTTACTCATATACATCCATACTAACAAACTTCAATGCTCTCATTTCTTAATTAATTTCTTTGCATAAATTATCTCCAATTAATTAACATATATATGCCAACCTATGGCTATACAGCACAATTTATTGTCTGCTGGAATGAAAGAAAGAGTGTGCATCCATTACACCTAGCACGTCTTACACATATACATCCATACTAACAAACTACACTTGTCTCATTTCTTAATTAATTTCTTTGCATAAATTATCTCTGCTTTAGTTATTACCTATATGCTAACCTATGGCCATAGAGCAGAATATAGTGTCTGCCTGAATAAAAGAAAGAGTGTGCATCCATTTCACCTAGCATGTCTTACTCATATACATCCATACTAACAAACTTTACTGCTCTCATTTCTTAATATAATTTCTTTGCATAAATTATCTCCAATTAATTAACATATATATGCCAACCTATGGCTATACAGCACAATGCATTGTCTGCTGGAATGAAAAAAAGAGTGTGCATCCATTACACCTAGCATGTCTTACACATATACATCCATACTAACAAACTACACTTATCTCATTTCTTAATTAATTTCTTTGCATAAATTATCTCCATTCTAATTAGCATCTATATGCACAATGTATGGTCTGCTGGAATGAAAGAAAGAGTGTGCATCCATTACACCTAGCATGTCTTACTCATATACATCCATACTAACAAACTTAACTGCTCTCATTTGTTAATTAATTTCTTTGCATAAATCTCACATTAATTAATATGTATATGCCAACCTATGGCTATACAGCACAATGCTTTGTCTGCTGGAATGAAAGAAAGAGTGTGCATCCATTGCACCTAGCATGTCTTACACATATACATCCATACTAACAAACTACACTTGTCTCATTTCTTAATGAATTTCTTTGCATAAATTATCTCCAATCAATTAACATATATATGCTAACCTATGACCCTACAGCAGAATAAAGTGTCTGTTTGAATGAAAGAAAGAGTGTGCATCCATTTTACCTAGCAGGTCTTACTCATACACATCCATAGTAACAAACTGCATTTGTCTCATTTCTTAATTAATTTCTTTGCATAAATTATGTCTCGTTTAATTATCAGGTATGTGCTGGCCTATGGCCATAAACAAAAATAGTGTCTGCCTGAATGAAAGAAAGAGTGTGCATCCATTTCAACTAGCATGTCTTACTCATATACATCCATACTAACAAACTACACTTGTCACATTTCTTACAGAATGTAGTGTCTGCTGGAATGAAGAAAGAGTGTGCACACATTACATCTAGCATGTCTTACACATATACATCCATACTAACAAACTACACTTATCTCATTTCTTAATTAATTTCTTTGCATAAATTATTTACAATTAATGAACATATATATACTAAGCTATGACAATATAGCAGAATATGGTGTCTGCCTGAATGTTAGACAAAGTGTGCATCCATTTCACCAAGCATGTCTTACTCACATACATCCATACTAATAAACTACACTTGTCTCATTTCTTAAATAATTCCTTTTAATTCCAGTAGACCATGCATTCACTTCTATAGCAATTAGCCAGCATGCACATGCTCATAATAATAGAGATAATTCATGCAAAGAAAATAATTAAGAAATGAGACAAGTTTGTTTCGTTAGTATGGATGTATATGTGTAAGACATGCTAGGTGAAATGGATGCACATTCTTTCTTTCATTCAGGCAGACACTATATTCTCCTGTATGGCCATAGGTTAGCCTATATATGTTAATTGAAATGGAGAAAATTTATGCAAGGAAATTAATTAAGAAATGAGATAAGTGTAGTTTGTTAGTATGGATGTATATGTGTAAGACATGCTAGGTGTAATGGGTGCACACTCTTTCTTTCATTCCAGCAGGCAATGCATTGTGCTTTATAGCCATAGGCTAGCATATAGATGCTAATTGGAATGGAGATAATTTATGCAAATAATTTAATTAAGAAATGAGATAAGTGTAGTTTGTTAGTATGGATGTATATGTGTAAGACATGCTAGGTGTAATGGGTGCACACTCTTTCTTTCATTCCAGCAGGCAATGCATTGTGCTTTATAGCCATAGGCTAGCATATAGATGCTAATTGGAATGGAGATAATTTATGCAAATAATTTAATTAAGAAATGAGATACGTTTAGTTTGTTAGTATGGATGTATATGTGTAAGACGTGCTAGGTGTTATGGGTGCACACTCTTTCTTTCATTACAGAAGACCATGCATTGTGCTTTTAATAGCCATAGGCTAGCATATAGATGCTCATTGGAATAGAGATAATTTATGCAAAGAAATTAATTGAGAAATGAGATAAGTGTAGTTTGTTAGTATGGATGTATATGTGTAAGACATGCTAGGTGTAATGGATGCACACTCTTTCGTTCATTCCAGCAGACCATGCATTTTGCTTTATAGCCATAGGCTAGCATATAGATGCTAATTAGAATGGAGATAATTTATGCAAAGAAATTAATTAAGAAATGAGATAAGTGTAATTTGTTAGTATGGATGTATATGTGTAAGACGTGCTAGGTGTAATGGGCGCACACTCTTTCTTTCATTGCAGCAGACAATGCATTGTGCTTTATAGCCATAGAGTAGCAGATAGATGCTAATTAGAATGGAGATAATATTGGCAAAGAAATTAATTAAGAAATGAGATAAGTGTAGTTTGTTAGTATGGATGTATATGTGTAAGACGTGCTAGGTGTAATGGGTGCACACTCTTTCTTTCATTCCAGCAGGCAATGCATTTTGCTTTATAGCCATAGGCTAGCATATAGATGCTAATTGGAATGGAGATAATTTATGCAAATAATTTAATTAAGAAATGAGATGCGTTTAGTTTGTTAGTATGGATGTATATGTGTAAGACGTGCTAGGTGTAATGGGTGCACACTCTTTCTTTCATTACAAAAGACCATGCATTGTGCTTTTAATAGCCATAGGCTAGCATATAGATGCTAATTAGAATAGAGATAATTTATGCAAAGAAATTAATTGAGAAATGAGCTAAGTGTAGTTTGTTAGTATGGATGTATATGTGTAAGACATGCTAGGTGTAATTGATGCACACTCTTTCGTTCATTCCAGCAGACCATGCATTTTGCTTTATAGCCATAGGCTAGCATACAGATGCTAATTAGAATGGAGATAATTTATGCAAAGAAATTAATTAAGAAATGAGATAAGTGTAATTTGTTAGTATGGATGTATATGTGTAAGACGTGCTAGGTGTAATGGGCGCACACTCTTTCTTTCATTGCAGCAGACAATGCATTGTGCTGATAGCCATAGTGTAGCAGATAGATGCTAATTAGAATGGAGATAATTTATGCAAAGAAATTAATTAAGAAATGAGATTAGTGTAGTTTGTTAGTATGGATGTATATGTGTAAGACATGCTAGGTGTAATGGGTGCGCACTCTTTCATTCATTACAGCAGGCAATGCGTTGTGCTTTATAGCCATAGGCTAGCATATAGATGCTAATTGAATGGAGATAATTTATGCAAAGAAATTAATTAAGAAATGAGATAAGTGTAGTTGGTTAGTACGGATGTATAAGTGTAAGACATGCTAGGTGTAATGGGTGCACACTCTTTCTTTCATTCCATCAGACCATGCATTGTGCTGTATAGCCATAGGCCAGCGTATAGATGCTAATTAGAATGGAGATAATTTATGCAAAGAAATTAATTGAGAAATGAGATAAGTGTAGTTTGTTAGTATGGATGTATATGTGTAAGACATACTAGGTGTAATGTGAGCACAGTCTTTCTTTAATTCCAGCAGACAATGTGTTGTGCTTTAAAGCCATAGGCTAGTATATAGATGCTAATTAGAATGGAGATAATTTATGCAAAGAAATTAATTAAGAAATGAGATAAGTGTAATTTGTTAGTATGGATGTATATGTGTAAGACGTGCTAGGTGTAATGGGCGCACACTCTTTCTTTCATTGCAGCAGACAATGTGTTGTGCTTTATAGCCATGGGCTAGCATATAGATGCTAATTAGAATGGAGATAATTTATGCAAAGAAATTAATTAAGAAATGAGATAAGTGTAGTTTGTTAGTATGGATGTATATGTGTAAGACATGCTAGGTGTAATGGGTGCACACTCTTTCTTTCATTCTAGCAGACAATGCGTCGTGCTTGATAGCCATAGGCTAGTATATTGATGCTAATTAGAATGGAGATAATTTATGCAAAGAAATTAATTAAGAAATGACATGTGTAGTTTGTTAGTATGGATGTATATATGTAAGACATGCTAGGTGTAATGGGTGCACACTCTTTCTTTCATTCCAGCAGACAATGCATTGTGCTTTATAGCCATAGGTTAGCTGGGATACCAGGTGCTTATTAGAATGGAGATAATTTATGCAAAGAAATTAATTAGTAAATGATGTGTTTGTGTTGATACATGTACAAAGAACCTTGTACGTTTGATTGATGTTCACATGACTTCAAAATATAGGAGGAAAGTGACTTGCAAGTTTTGGCTGCTAGCTTGCACACCATAGTTTTGGCTGCTGGGTTTTGGCTGCTAGCTTCAGCCGAGTCAAGACTACACCAACGGTCAGTTGCGCAGGAATAACTTGATTTTTCGCGGAATTGAACAAAGTAAAAACGAATCCTGGGAAGAGTCTGAAAAGAAAGTGCGCGACTTCGTATCACGGGAACTAGACACAGTAGTAGGTCCTTATAATCGTAACTCAACAACACAAAAAACTCAATCTAAACCCGGTAAGACAAGCTCTGACCAGCAATACACAGTATTACAGAACAATGTCACCGAAGAGACAGTACCGGTATATTCATCAGATGATAATTTGTCGTGTATCCTTTAGAACATTAATGGTATGAAAAACAAATGGAGTAATAACAACCTTTTAATGTATTTACAGCAATATGATCTTGTTTTCTTGACAGAAACATTGATGTCAGTCGATGATAAATATTCACTAAAAGGTTATGAAAGTTTTCATGTTAGTCGAAGCAAAAAGAAACATTTTGGCAGACTTTCTGGAGGTATTAGTGTTTATTATCGAAACAAATATAGTAATAATATCCAAATTATGGAAAGTGAGTTTACCAAAGATATTATATGGGTAATGTGTACCGTAAATGAACTCAAAATTTGTATTGGAGTTGTGTATTTTTCACCCCAAGGTTCTAGTTCCTATGCAAATGATCACAATTTTTTTTACCTCGAACGAGAATTTGTTACACTTTCCCAGATTGTAAATTCATTATCTGTGGCGATTTCAACGCAAGAACTGCTACTGATCTTGACTACATTCAATGTGATAGAGCAGAATTTCTTCCCCTCAGTGGTGATTATGTATCAGATAACAACATTCCAAATAGATCGTCCATGGATCATACAGTGAATTCATATGGTCACCTTTTACTTGACTTCTGTAAACATACAGGACTGAGAATTGTCAATGGCAGGTTACATAATGACCAAGGAAAAGGGTATTCAAGGAACAAGTTGGAAGTGTTATTGACTATTTACTTGCAAAATATGAAGATTTTGAGATGTTTTGTGATTTTACTGTGTGTGATCGTCCAGAGTCTGACCACTTTCCCATTCTGTTTCACATTAAGTTACCAGTATTTTCACAAAGTGTCTCTGAGGAGGGTGAAACTGAGCAGGTTTCCATTATCAGATTTTCATGGAAAGAGTCATGTAAAGAAAATTTCAGTAACTTTTGGGACGGGGATCTTGGAACAGGTGTTACTTGTAATGTATTGTCTTTACTTGCAAATGCTGATGTTGAAGAGGCAGCTGCTGTCCTTATTGATTCTATTCAATTATCTGTTGACAGTATGAAATGTATCACAGATGGTCATTCAAGAGTGCAGGGTAACACCTGGTATGATCATGAGTGTGCTAATATGAAAAGAGTTGTTCGTCAAGCTTTAAACCATTTTAGAAATTGTCGTTCCAAAGATGCCCTTGATGAATACATTAATTTAAAGAAAAATTATCAGAGTTTATTAACAAATAAGAAGAATGATTGGTGTGAATGTGAAAAACAAAAATTGGCTATCTTAAGTAGACAGCCAAATTCCAGGCAATTCTGGAAACTGATCAGCTATAAAAATAGTGTGCCATCACAGAACATAAAAGTTGATGAGTGGTATGAGTATTTCTCTGGTTTATTTACTGAGTCTGTTTTGTCATCGTCTGATACAGATGGTGAATTTTATGAGCATGTAAAACAATTTGTAGACAATGTGTTTACCGATAGAGATTTTGATGAAGATCTTATCGAGACAGATAGTATTGATGTAGACATTACATTGGAGGAACTTGAACATTCCATTTCTCGCTTGAAAGAGAATAAGGCACCAGGTATTGATGGGATAGCCCCTGAAATTTTGATTGAAAAATGCACCTTTCCAACTTAAAAACATTATTCTCCACCTTTTTAATAACATTCTTGCAACAGGTTGTTTTCCAAAGCAGTGGGCACAGGGACTAATTGTCATATTACATAAAAAAGGTTCAAAAGAAAATGTCAACAATTATAGAGGAATAACCTTACTTTCTACAATTAATAAGGTTTTCAGTAATATTATATATCAACGATTACGGTCCTGGTCTGATACTAATTTTCCACTTATTGAAGAGCAAGCTGGTTTTCGTCAAAAATATTCCACTGTAGACAACATTTTTATTCTCCACACTATTGTAACTAGATATCTTGCACTAAGTGGCAGACTCTACTGTGCTTTTATCGACTTTGAAAAAGCCTTTGATCGTGTAAACCATTATATGTTATTCTACAAGCTATTTAAAGCTGGTGTGAAAGGTAGAGTGTTTTCAGTCTTACATTCCATGTATTCTAATGTGACAGCCTGTATTCGATCTCCTTCAGGTATCTCTAATTTCTTCAGATGTGAACTTGGTGTTCAACAAGGTAGAATTCTGTCCCCACTTTTATTTACTTTATTTATCAATGATATAGGTAATGCTCTGGACCATGATTTTGCAGGAGTGCATATAGCAACTGTTAAACTATTTTTTCTTCTGTTTGCCGATGACCTTACTTTATTCAGTACGACTCAAATAGGGCTTCAGAGACTATTGAACAATCTTAGCTTGTATTCTGATAAATGGAAACTTACGGTTAATATTTCAAAATCCAAAATCATTGTTTTTAGGAAAGCAGGGAGGTTAAAGAATAGTGAGAAATGGTTTTTGAACGGCCAGAAATTGGAGGTGGTTCAAGTTTATAGCTACCTTGGTGTTATGCTTTCTAGCTCTGGCCTGTGGAATCGAGCTCAACAACAGTTGGCAATGCAAGCAACCAAAGCTTTTTTTAATGTCCAAAAAGCTCTTGCTAAATTTGGTTCTCTTGATGTTAAACTGGCTTTTAAGATATTTGATGGGAAAATTTTACCAGTTATGTTGTACGGAAGTGAAATATGAAGGCTTCATCAAGGGGAACAAATTGAAATTGTCCACAACAAATTTTGTCGTTACGTGTTGAAAGTCTATCAACATACACCAAGTCTCGCAATTAAAGCTGAACTTGGGCGTTTTCCAGTGCGTGTTTTCAGATTGACCAGAGTCATCAAATATTGGTTTAGATTGCTGTCTATGCCACAAAATCGTCTCGCATATCATTGTTACATCTTTCAATATAATGAAGCAGAGAAGAGTAAAGAATGTTGGGCACTCGGGGTTAAAAAGTTACTTTTTTCAGTGGGAATGGGCGAAGCATGGCTCAATCAAGGGGTAGGGTGTGTCAATAGCTTTATCCTCCTTTTTAAACAACGCTGTAAAGATATTTATATCCAAGATTGGCACGCTAGTTTACCTATATTTAGTAAGCTTGACACTTATCGTCTTATCAAAAATTCATTTTCTTGTGAGTCATATTTATCAGTTATCCAGGTACACAAGTTTCGCAGTGCTTTATGTCGTTTTAGACTTTCTGCACATTCTTTACGAATCGAATCTGACAGATATTTAAAAATAAGTCGTTCAGATAGAGTTTGTTGTTTCTGTGATACAAACAGTATTGAAGATGAATATCATTTTTGCCTTATTTGTCCATTATATAAAGAGCTCGGAGCCAAATATTTACCACGTAACATTTACACTCATCCATCTATTGATAAGTTTACTCTGCTGTTTCAAATGCAGAATATTACTGTTATCCATAATTTATCAAAGTTTATATTTTTTGCAATGAAAAAGCGAGATAGCATACAATCTGTACAATCTGTGATTTTTCCAGATTCTATGTCCAACAATGTGACTGTAAATACTTCAATCGAATAGATGTACTCATCTTATTTATATATATAACAACAGTGTCTTCCGAAATGTACCTATTTTTGATAACTTTTGTATACATTTGGGCTGGAGGCCTATTGTATAAGAATAAAGATTATTATATATATATATATATATATATATATATATATATATATATATATATATATATATATATTTCTATAGTTCTATATTTCAGCCACACAATATGTGAAATTAAACTGGAAACTGGAAGGTGTGATATATTTGACAAAGTATTTTTGTTGTCGGAATCGGAAACGTGAAATGTAAACTGTCAGCCGAAATGATATAAAATTCATCATCTAAATTTTCGTTGCAATATTTCGATGCAGACTTTTCAAAAAAAATTGAGATGTTATTGACATGACGATTTAATTGTTAATAATCACCAGAGAACTGTATTCAAATACTTTTGTATAAAATATATGCACATGTAAGGTCACATTGTGTGGAATATATACAATTTCTGTTTTCTTGAAGTGAAGATTGAAAACCAACTTGGTGACGTGGAGGTTTTTTGCTATTAGAGATTTCCAGTCTACCACTTTTTGGGGGTCATGTTAAAGCTCATAGAGTGAAAAAAAATTTCACCATTGTAGTGTTTTCAAAATAGAAAAGTTTCATTTTATCCCATAGCTTGAAACACAGAGATGGCGGCCATTTTGAATTTCGAATATAAGTACATATTAGTAATTTGTTTCTCTAATTCCCGACTTTGCGTGATGACCTATGATTTTTATTTCTGGTTTTTAATAAAAAAATGACTAAAAAGGGCAAAAGTTTAAGTCTTTCACTGTCGAGCCATGTACGACCTTAATGTCTTCTTTCAACATGATCGACAGCAAGCAAATGGAAATCATTTTATATGCAATAAAAAAGCAAAAAAAAAAGGGGAAAAATATGTAACTGTTAAATTACAAAAATGTATATACCGAAAGATGAAAGGATTTTGAATGAAAACAAAAGAAAGTGTAAGAAGTTATGGAAATTACATCCCGGTAAATGTTGAATTGACATCATTCTGTAACAGCACTGAAGACAGCTGAGACATTTGTGATATCATTATTGGCAGCAGTGACAGAAAACCATATATCCTTCATTGCCTCTGTCCTGCTGTTAACAAGTCCATGTACCCTCAATATATTTTCAAACTTCATCGTGACAGGTATCACACTATGTGTAGCTGGTGATGCATAAAATGTATGTACATAAGAATGCATCAGTCACAAATTACATGGCACCACAATGTACAGTATATCATCCAGTATGCAAATTTGATATGCACTTTGTATCTTAACAACCAGTTTGCCTAAATGAAATGGAAAAAGTACTTAAAAAATTCACAAAAGATATCAAATTCCATATATATCACTTTTCTTGATGCTTTCATTGAATTTTTGAGAGGTCTTGAGGTTCATATTAACTTCTATACACAACTGTATGTATGTTCATTTCAGGTATGTAAGGGTAGCTCAAACCCCTAACTGGGACCGCCAACTGGGACTCCCA